>JANBQS010000734.1:0-12885 GCA_027577415.1 Coemansia sp. RSA 922
CAGCGTGAAACAGCTGGCCCGTGTGGGTCTTGTAGAGCTGAGCAGCCATTTAAAAATGAAAGAGAGGAATTTGATTGAAAATGAAACGAATGCTGAAAGGGGTCTAGAAAAAGAAGAAAAGCGGTGTTGTTATCTTGCACCCCCCTTTGCATCTTCTGGACCCTAAGCAAAACACCGAGACCACGTGGCTGTGCGTGTATGTATCGTCAACCATACACGGGTGCACGCGGGTATCCTCGGCCAGGCGACATGTATATGTTACAACCTGAACGCTAAGACAGGCAAGGTTTGCTGCCTATCCTACTGCACACAGCCTATTGGTTGCGGCCAGAAACATGTGATCGGTGTGGTCAATTTTTTTTTTTCGACGCGTGAACGCGCCGCAAATTTCATACTTGAGCATACTCAGCTTGCGGCAAAAGTTTGAAGCCCCCCAGACACGCGACAATGGGCGGGGGAGGGTTTGTATCCCTTTTGTACCCGCTACATAATATTCTTACTCTAAGCACAGATATACAATTCGCACATGGCATTGGCAGCAACACACACGGCACACACCATGGATGGTCGGCTACACATCAGCAGTGGCACGACGGACGTTGGCGAGATTGAGGCAGAGTGGAAGCAGGCGCTGAGCGGCAAGACTATCATGGGGCTGAGCGGGCGCACGGTGACGATAGGGCGCGGCAGCAGCAACATGATACACATTGGCAGCAAGACAACGGCTGTGTCACGGCGTCACGCGACAATAGTCGAGTCGAGCAGCGGAGGATTTGAGCTGTTCATCAGTGGGCTGAATGGAGTGCGCGTCAACGGAGAGCTGCATGGGACAGGGGCGCGAGTGGCTCTGCACAGCAACGACGAGCTCAACTTTGTGGGGATCCGGTTCCGGTTCCGGGCGGCCGAGCGGGTAGTGGATGCGGGCGACGACTGGTGGCCCGCGCCCGTGCGCAAGCGCGTGGCAGATGCACCTGGATCACACACGTCGCTTAGTAAGCGCGTGCGGGGCTTGTCTAGCGAGGTCGGCGGGCTGTACCAGAACTCCACAGATACTCTTGTCGGCACAGACGATGTGGCGCACCCGCACTTTATCGACGACTTGCCGCCATCGTCGCCGCCGCCTATGCCGCTGCTGGACTTTGACGAGTCAGTGTGTGGCGACGAGCCAGCGCTTGACGACGAGCTGCCAGCGCTGCCAGCGCCGAAAATAGCCGTGGTTGATAAGGAAAACGCCGCCCCTCCCAAGCAGAACACTGCGCCGGCAAAGACGCCCAAGCGAGCAAAGGCGGCAAAGCGTGACGACGACATGATGGCGTCGCTACGCGAGCTGCTGGGCATCGTCGACCCAAGCGAGGCCCTGGCCGACTCGATTGACAGCGACACCGAGGCCTTCCTGACTGCTGCGCCGGCGCAGCCCCTCGCCTTGGCCCACGGCGGCAGCTTGGCGGACCTGCTCGTCGAGTCGATGGTGTTCTCGGCGCGCACGTCACACACCATCAGCGATCTTTTGCGCGACGTGGCTCCGTCCGACGCCGATGCTCGCGCCTGGCGCCACCACGTCACCTGGACGCTCTTCCACACGCGCTGCTTTGGCCGCGTCGAGCGCCGCGTCAAGGACGCGTCTGACCGCCGTGCCGAGGACCGCTGGTACTACGACGCTGCTGCCGACGCCTGCCCCCTGCGCCGCGCCAACTTTGGCGGGCTGGCCCGCACTGCGCGGCGATGCACGCTGCGCGACACGCAGTACTTCTTCAAGCAAGTTCCCAAGCTGCCGTCCTTCCGGTACAAGTGAGCGTGGGATCTGCCTTGCGATTGGCTTTGGTGCGGTCCAGGCTCTTTATCTCCAGGCCCCTTATCCTGGACACATCAGCCCAGTGCCCACATGCGCATAAGAGCATCATCATGCTACAGGGAATCGGGGGAGGACAAAAGCGCCCGCGGGGAGGAGAGATATAAAAGCCGCTGCCAGGTCATAGCCACACGCGCTTCTCTTTCTTCCTTATCTCTGTTCGTAATTATTCTCTCAATAACAAATCCTCACACTTTTTTTCCTTTTCAAACATGGGTCTCCTTGACATCGTTCCCTCCGGCGTTATCACCGGTGACAACGTGAAGAAGCTCTTTGACTATGCCCAGGAGCACAAGTTCGCCATTCCCGCTATCAACTGCACATCCTCGTCCACTGTCAACGCCGCCCTCGAGGCTGCGCGCGACCAGAAGAGCCCTCTCATTATCCAGTTCTCCAACGGAGGCGCTGCCTTCTACGCTGGCAAGGGTATCGATAACAAGGATCAGCATGCCTCCATCCTCGGCTCTATCGCCGGTGCCTACCATGTCCGCGCTGTCGCCAAGCACTACGGTGTTCCAGGTAAGCCACCTTTAATGACTCCTCCCCAAAAAAAAAAACCTCCACGAAGTACATCACTTGCTGTGCTTACTACAATCAATGCTAACACCTTTGTTACTGTCCCATCTTTACTAGTTGTTCTCCACTCTGACCACTGCGCCAAGGAGCTGCTCCCCTGGCTCGATGGCATGCTTGCCGCCGACGAGGTCTACTTCAAGGAGCACGGCGAGCCCCTGTTTTCGTCGCACATGATTGATCTGTCCGCTGACCCCAAGGAGTACAACATTGCTACCACAAAGAAGTACTTTGAGCGCTGCGCCCCCATGAAGCTGTGGCTCGAGATGGAGATTGGCATCACTGGCGGCGAGGAGGACGGCGTCAACAACGAGTCTGCCGACAAGGACGCTCTCTACACTCCCTCTGAGGACGTCTACGAGGTCTACGAGGCCCTGTCGCCCATTGCTCCTTACTTCTCCATTGCTGCCGCCTTTGGCAACGTCCACGGCGTGTACAAGCCCGGAAACGTTGTCCTCAGGCCCGAGCTCTTGGAGCAGCACCAGAAGTTTGTCAAGGACAAGATCTCTGGCGAGAGCGAGCACCCTCTGTACTTGGTCTTCCACGGCGGCTCTGGCTCGTCGGCGGAGGAGATCCAGACTGCTGTCAACAACGGCGTCGTCAAGATGAACGTCGACACTGACACCCAGTTTGCCTACCTTGCTGGTGTGCGCGACTTTGTTCTTGAGCACCAGGACAGGCTTATGAAGCAGATTGGCGACCTCAGCAAGGGCGAGGACGACTCGACCCCCAACAAGAAGTACTACGATCCCCGCAACTGGATCCGCCATGGCGAGAAGACCATGTACAAGCGTGTGCAGCAGGCCAACTCTGACCTGGGCAACGCCGGCACTCTCTAAGCAGTATCTTTCCCAGTACCTTTCGTGTGAATATCAACATGCGTGTGAACTATTTAAATGTACATGATGCAGGATATATGCAGATACCCTCTGTGCACCGACCATGCTAAAACTTGTGTGTGTGATACATGTGTCTATAGGCTTTTATGTACAAAAAAAGCAATAAGAGATTTTTAACGGAAATCTGGTATATGCGTGGCTCCTTCTCCATCGGGCTCAATTGGACTGGACACATCAGGCGGCGGTGAGTATCCCGAGACAGAGCGGCGAGCAAAGAGCAGCCTGATGTAAGATGATGCTCGGTCAATCCATGCTTGCTGGCGCCATGTACACCTGAGCGGGAAGAGAGCTGTGTAAGACAGCACACCAAGGTACACTAGCAAGACGGCAACCATAGCCACGTACATGCCAGGCGAATGGAGCGGGATGACGCTGACAACCATGTATGCATTCAGTGCCACGATAGCCAGCGTTAGCGTGGCTGCAGCTCCTCGAGCAACGCGGCCAAAGACAAACTCTGGTCCGACGACCTCCACAGTCGCCTGCAGCTTGAGCAAAGGGATAATAGTGAACGATAGGACCACTGCCTGGATGACATTGATGATCTCGCTCAGCAGATCCATGTGCGATGAGGCTGACAGGGCCACAATTAGCGCTGGGACCAGCGACACGCCGCGCGTAATCAGCACGCGCTGCCACGGCTTGACAGCCATGTTCCAGAAGCCCTCAGTCACGTACTGCCCGGCCAGTGTGCCCGACATGGTCGTCGACTGCCCGATAGCCAGCAGTCCCACAGCATACACGTACTTTGAACCCCGCCCCAGCACTGTGGACAGAACTGTTGCGCCGTCTGCCAGGCTAGCCACATATGGCGTGCCAGAAGCACGCAGCACTTCGAATGCCTTGCAGAACACGACCACAACTGCCATGTTGATCAGGTACGCGTACATCAGGCTAATGGACGTCTCTATGCGAAAGTACCGCATAGCCTCGCGAATGGCACCTACGCGCGCCTCTGGCCGACGGTCGAGCTTGCGGCTGCCTACCAGCGCCGAGTGCAAGTACAGGTTGTGTGGCATCAGCACGCATCCGATGATGCCCACTGCTTGCACGATCGAGCCTTGCGGGATGCGCGGGATAACCATGCCCTTGATGAGCTCCTTGGCGTCGGGCTTGATCATTATCATCTCCACCCAGAAACACACCGCCAATATCGTCACCATCAACCCAAACACCAGCTCCGTGACACGCACGCCGAGCCGCTGGACATACAGGAACAGGAATGAGTCTACCGCCGTGATCACTACTCCTGCCCAGATAGGCATCGATGTCAGGATGTGCAGCGCTGTCGCCGTCCCGATTACCTCTTGGATGTCGGCTCCAATAATCGCTAGTTCGCTTAGCAGCCACATCACCGTTGCAAACGGCCGCGGGTATTGCAGCCGTATGTGCTGCGCCAAGTGACGCCCCGAAATGACTCCCAGTCGTGCTGCCAGCGACTGAACAAATATGCAGATAATGTGAGCCACCAACAGCAACCATAGGAGCTTGTACCCTGACGTATCTGCTTGCGAAATGTCGCTCTCAATGTTTCCTGGGTCGAGCAATGCCTGACTGACTAGCAATCCTGGCCCTACAAACCGCCACAGCTTCTTTAGCGAGAACCCGCTGCCGCCCTCGTAGTCTATCTTGACGTAGTGCTCTTGAAATGCGTCCTCTACTGCCGTCGAGTCGTCGTCGAGTACCACCTCGCTGTCGTTACCACTCAACGGATATTTGGCCATATCCGGGTCGTCGCCTTCCTTGGGCCGCACGCCCAATGTATCCAGCTCTATATGCTCCATGGTGGGTGACCCCAGTGGCGAGGTAGTAGTGTTGGTGCCACCACCGTCACCGTCCGAGCGGGTTATAAATGGTCGTCGCTGCTGCTGCTTCATAGACAGGCTATCTGGCATTGAACTAGTAAAATTAGGAATTTAAAGAAAAGATAAGGGTAAATTTGCAAAGAAAGAAAGCGCTGCATCACATGCAAGCTGTGTGTTGGTCGCACAAACCTTACTTGGCTAAGAAGAATATTCTTTATCAGATCTTTAATTGCAAAAGGACCTAGAACTTGAAGACCTGCTCAGCGGTGTAGCCCAACTCCTTGAAGATGCCGCCTACTTCGCCCTGAGAGTAGTCTGGCGCCTTCACTCCGCTGATGGACTTCATCATAGGGACCGGGCCACAAACGCTGACCAGGATGTTGTCCTTGTTCGCCGCTGGCATGTACTTTTGCACCAGCTCCTTGTTGACGTAGCCAACATCGCCTCTCCAGTCAGCTGACGACGCCTTATCGATGACGTAGTGCACCTTCAGCTGGTCGGGGTGCTTCTTGGCAAACTCATCCAGAGTAGAGCGAAGGATAATGTCCTCCTCCGACTTGTTGGCAAACACCAGCGTCATCTTGGTGTGGTCGTTGGGATCCGCAAGGACATGCTGGATGAGCTGGAGCATAGGCGTAATGCCCGAGCCGCCAGCGATCATTCCGATTTCCTTCAGTGCCCCAGTCTTGTACGGAAGCTTGGGCACTGGTCCCTTGATCTCCAAAATGTCGCCTGGCGCCATCGCGTGGATGTGTGACGACATCTTGCCAGTCGCGTACTTTTTGATGACTAGGTCAAAGTATCCGCGGGCGTGCTGGGGCGACACTGGAGTGTACGGGCGGATGGTGGGCTTTTCGTCGTTGCCCACCTTGGCCTTTACAACAAAGCACGATGTAATGTCTAGGCCCAGCTCTTGGTTGGGCTCAAGGGCAAAGCGGAACCTAGAGGTGTCGTGGTTGATCGGGATCGCCTCCTTAAGCTTGAACCCTACAAAGTTCTTTGGATCGAGGGCCTTGGTAGCGGGCGTAGCAGACTCGACGTCGACGGTCTGCTTCGAGCGAGTGTAAAGGTAGCCTATTTGGAGCGTTGTTTGGCGCAGGCCATGGTGGTGGGTTAGCAAAGATAGTCGAGGCTGGTCCTGTTGCCACATGGGCACTTTTGTAAATATTGATCTCCTACCTCCGACAAGGACCGCGCCGGTAGCCAGCGAGGCCCACAGAATGCCGTTACCATTCTTTGCACCCACGGGCGCCGTGCTGTACGCACGCGAGAACTACACATACATTTACATAAGAAGTTGGACTTGAGGTGCGATCTTGTCAAGCGTAGGAGACGATCTTAGCGTGCCTTTTAACTTACCTGACGCTGAGCAGAGTTGCGAATCGAGGCGAGCATTTGCGAATAGAAAAAGAAAGTAGCGAAAAAGAAGAGAGAAGAGAGAAGAGATTGGGGGGTAACTCCTTCAGTCCCCGCTCCATCAATCTACAATCGCGCCATCATGGGCGCCAATTGATATCCCATGAGCACGCAATATAAGAGATTTTAATGCGAACAACTACAAAAGTGGGCGATCAAATGGTCCGCTTGAAACTTTGACTTTATATCTGGAACACTCCTTTACTTTTATTGATAAAAATGGGCAAACGATCAGCAGAAAAGTCAGGGCCCATTTCGTCGCAGCAGAAGCGGGCCAAACGGTTCCAGCAGGTGCGCGAGCGGTTCAAGAACCCACAAAATTCGTTTGATATCTCGCCTGGAATGAAGGGCTTCTTCGTTTCTTGTACGCGTGGCCGGGAACAGAAAAGCGCATCAGAGACCATTGATCTCTTGGAGCAGTACGCCACCCAGCTCTATCCCGGAATTGAAGAAGACATTGAGAACGAGAACGAGGGCGAACCCGGTGATGAGCCCGCGCCAACTGGTGGCGATATCGAAGACGAGATTGCGCGTGAGATTGCGAGCATGAAATCCAAGTCAAGGCCAAAGCTTTTCCGCTACTATTTTACGACGATAGAGTGCGTCGTCTTTATCAAGTGCCACCGGAAAATTGACCCCGAGAAGCTGGCCCACTTTATTTTCGAGGATCTGGTCAAAACTAAGCAGCGCAAGACCAGGTACACCAGCCGCTTGATCCCCGCCAAGGTTACCACCGCCTCTAAGATCGACGCTATAGTCAAGGGTGCCACCGAGGTTGCGCACGAGCTGTTGGCCGACGACGCCGAGCCAACGACTTTTGCAGTGTCAATCAACATTCGCTACTGCGACGACATTAAGCGTGACGATATTATTCCTGCCGTGGCTGCTCCGCTCGACGTAAAGCACAAGGTCGATCTGAAAAACGCAAAGTACACTCTAGTTATCGAGGTGTTCAAGAGCATATGCACAATCGGGCTGGTCGAAAATTACAACGCACTTAGACGCTTTAACTTGATGACGCTATTTGACGAGCCAGAGGTCAAGGCGTCCAAGCCTACACCTGCGTTAAAGGCTGAAGATGTCAGTGACGAAGCCCAAGCCGACGGTGAGACCGCCTGATCAAGATTTCTACTGCCGCTTTTTAGTCTACATTGAACCCAATCGTGACACCTGGGTTAGTGATATGCCCACAAGACATTTGTCAAATACAAGTTGCCAGGGTTGAAAGTGTCCATTAGCATCTTCTGGCTTCTCGATGGAATAAGTAGAATGAGTGAGCTACCATCATCTCAATGTGTGCTTGGACAAACTTGTCATGCTATGTAGCGTTGTGGAGGAAATGCGGGGCTCGACTATGTGCTTTTTGTCGCCCACTCTCTTGGAGTTAATGTTAACATTTAGCAGAGCGGGGAAGGCGGAGACGAGTAGCGCCGTGACATTCCCTCCTCACATTAAAGTATGTGCCCTATTTTTCAGCCATGCCTGGCAGAGACATTTTTACCCCCTCCCCTTCTCCATGTGGCCGGTGCGACACCTAAACTCCTCAGTCTCACGCCGCTCTGCCTGGCATTATCTCTGGCATGCGTGGTACTCCACGAGAAGCTATGTGCCTCGTCCGTGTGTCTACAGCCTCAACTTTGCTGCTGCTCTCTCTCTCTCTCTCTCTCTCTCTCTTTAGCATCGACATCTACACCGCTAGAAAAATACCAATTAACAAACACTTTTATTGCATATACACTTTAGGCATTTGCATACGTGGATAACTATCAAACGCATGAAGTTGGCTGTAAAGCTGGTTGCCTTGGCGACAGCGGCAGTATTTGCGCAGTGCGTGCTGGGCTTACACCTTCGTAAAGATTTGGTTGAAGTGGAAAACGACGCGATCGTTCTCGTTCATGCTACTGCGGTTATAGATGGTAGCACTAGTCGCATTATGCGTCTGCCCGGCTCGCCCGCAGGACAAGCCGACGGCTCCAAGGGACTCGTATATATTCTGCCCGACTTGGCTGACTGCACGCCCATTGAGCGCAGCGCAGAGTTTCTGGCTGCATCGTACATCAGAGTTGCGTTAATAGTCGACGACGGCGTGTGTCCCATGGAGGCCAAGGTCAAGCAGGCCCAGTACGACGGCGCGGTTGGCGCCTTGGTATACAATACGTCCATGAGCGCTGCCGACATGAGCACCTTCCTAGGCCACCGCATGGCCTCCACCAAGCCTGTTATACCCATCGTCGCCGTCGACAAAGACTACGGCGAGACTCTGAGGCTGGAGGTAATCAGCTTACACGAGGAGGCTGCTATCAGCGAAAGCGGCCGCTATCGCGCGATCTTTGCATCCATATACCCCGACGAAGATGCTGAGCGCCTCAGCGGATGGGAGATATCGCTCATATCTCTTGTGGTCATTCTGGCGCTTTGCTTCTGCACGTCATTGGCCTTCCATGTGTCGTCAAGCCGCCGCCGCATCGAGCGGACTGGACGCCATGGTGACGCCGACAGCACAAACAAACATATTCAGACGTTGCCGTCATGTGCGCTCGACCGACTGATGCTACGCACAGTGACTGAGGCCGACGTCCTGGCTCTCTCGGAGCACACTACGCCATTGGACGCCATTCTCAACCCCAACGGCAGACTCAAAAGCATTCGCAGTCTCAGCACAAACAATCCCAGCACCGACGGCACCAGCTGCTCTGCCGAAGGCTGTACTGGGTGCGAGAAGCCCCACGAGTCGCCAAGCAGCAACCCACCCTACGTCACAGCTGAAACTTCAGTTCTCAAGGGCTGTATTGCCACGTGCATCGTGTGCATCGACGACTTTGTGGTTGGATCCAAAATGCGCATCCTGCCCTGTGGCCACAACTACCACATTGAGTGCATCGATCCATGGCTGACGACAAAGTCGTCGCTATGTCCCTTGTGCAAATACGACACTCGCGAAGTATTGACTGATCTGGAGCGCTCGCTTTCGGGGCCACGGATTCTGGCCAGCCGCCAAATGTTTGGCAACGCCATCGACTCGACTTCGCTCTACAGCGACTCTGAGAGCTCAAGCTTTATGGCCGAAAGCCACGAGCACATATCGCTAAGCGGCATGCTGAGTGGTCTAAAGAGTGCTGCCCAGGGCGTGGCCATGCCAGTGCAAGCTCTTTCCAGGCGGTTTTCAAGAAATCGAGGATCTGGTGCTAGACGTACGACAGCGAACCCTGAGGCAAATTCTGGATGGCCAGACAGCCAGAGCCAAAACAACAGCCATCCGTTCGAAAACGCCAACATTATCCTTACTGCGTCGCTGCCAGCAACATACACGATGCATGTTGATGGCAAAGACAGGCCAGACATGGTCGAGATATCTTGCTTTGGAAACAGCCACAACACTCGGCTCGACTCAAAGCCCGGCAACTCCCAATCTATCGCAGTTGGCTGCGACGATTCTAGCATTGACGAAGACAAGTCCGCTTTCAAGCAGCACAACAGCTGCGAGTCAAGTCGGCTAGCGAGTGCCACACATCTGGACGACGTGCTCGATTTTCCATTAACTCGTATCAGCCTTAGCGACTCTGTTCCGAGCGAGAGTGAGCTCTTGGAATATTTTAAATAGGTTTTAAAGCAGTTTCACAATTTACACCATTTGCGCCGATCAGCCATATTGTCTAGGCCACACATATGCTAAACCGCTTATCGGGGGAAAACACTAATATACTTCGCGGTCCAGACGCTCTTTGCTTGTCTGGTAGGGTTTGATCGACGCAACATGTCCAGATGGAAATTGTGCGACCTGCGGTTCAGATAGATATCCTGGACTGCGTAGACATGCCTGACAGCTAGGCCGTTTGACACATCAAGTCTGGTGGTCGTTATATGAGTTGGTGTCTGGCAACTCTTTTCCCGCTGAAAACTTTGACATATTCTTGCCCATTTATTTGTTACTTTATTTATTATTACTATTGAAAGCGTGTCCACGCTAACTGTATTATGAGTAGCTTGTATCTAGCTCGCGCGCGCGCTCTCTTGACCACTGCTAGTCACGTAAACCATTTTGTCCTGCGGGCGGACACGCTCGGGCAATTCGATACAGAAAATACAATCCCCACACTGACTACTAATACAGATATTATCCCAATATTGCGGGACGACGAAGGCGCGTTGCCTATAGCTCCAATCGCAATGTCGACGTCTTCTGATGCGCTGAGCGACACCAAGATCTTTGTTCTGCTTGCAGCCATCGTGTTCATATTTTTAATTGCACTGGGCGTAGCCATGACGCGTGTGTCGCGTAGTCGGAGAAATCGCTACCAAGAGCAAGCCAGGCTGCAGATTGTGGCGGCCCAGCGGCACCCAGAGACGCTGAACAAGACGATCCTCGATCTGCTGCCGGTGTTCGAGGTCACGGCCAAGCGGGAGCTGCGGCAGATTCAGGCGTGCACGCCGCGAGCCGGGTTTGACAATTGCTTTACTGACGGCGCAGTAGGTAGCAGTGCGCAGCCGGTTCCTGTGGCTAGCTCGGCGGAATGCTCCACACCGACGCCGATTCAAAGCATGACTGCCTCGCTAGACGGCGGATATGCTATCGAGTCAGAAAAGAGCTCGCAGGACTCAATTCCCCTAGCTTACCTTCGGTATTCAATGCGCCAGTCAGCCATAGACCGGTCATTAGAGTCAGTGGCTGGAGCTTTGTGCAACACGACAGCAGACGATATAGAGCTGACGGCATGGGAAAACAACTGCACTTCCAAGAAATGCAGCAGACGCTCAGCGGGCCGACCCACGCGCATATCGCCATGTTCTATTGACACTCCCGCGCCTGTCGCGATACGGTACTACAGACCCAGTACATCGCAGGCTGTCACACCACAGCTTCCCAGTCGCCACTCCACTGCTGGATACAACTGGGAGGAGTCGACGCCAGGCAGAAATCCCGAAGCGTGCATGAACATTGGTACCGTGATGTATCGAGAGAGGAGCTCCCAATCGCTAGATATCGAGTATGCGGCGGGACCTAGATATCTGGGCGATGGGACAGAGTACGCCCAAAAGCACGCTGCTACGAGAGCTCCGCATTGGTCACAGCCCGACATTGGTCACCGGCGCTCGCGTCGCATGTCGGCTGTCAGCGAGGGCGGGCTGGGAGCGTGCCCTATTTGTCTGGAAGAGTTTGACGTCGGAGAGCACTTGCGCGAACTACCGTGCCTGCACAAGTACCACGTCATCTGCATCGACACTTGGCTGGTTTCAAGATCCACCTGTTGTCCGTATTGCAAGCTCGACATTCAGAGATGGTACTATGGCCCGTCCTTTGAAGAGGAGGACGCGCAACAACTAGACGACAATAACCAACCCATCGACTTTCACGAGGTTCCTCCTACGAGCAGCTACGGCTTAGACGCCAGTCAAGGCTCTCGGAATCGCAGAGACCAGAGTAGTGGGAGCCGCCTTGGTCGCGCGCTGCGGACTGTGCGTACGGCACTGGCCAGCCATGGAAGTGTAGCCATGTAGTGTGTATATGATAATAGTACAGTTGTGTCATTATTTGAAATTTAAAGCTCTGTACACGTCCCTTTTCAACGCTAGAGAGTATCTACTGGCGACCCTCGTTCTTTAGAAAGCGCACAGTACTCTCCCAGACAAATATAGCGCTGGCGTTTGTTGGGAAGGCTCGGATAAATGTCGGCACAAAGCCTCGTACAAACCCACTGAGTCCCTCTGTACGGTAGACATGTCGGAACATTTTCCGAAAGGGGATCGGGTTTTCGTCGCCTTGAGTCATAAATCGGTTCTTCACTACGTCCACTGGATAGCATAGACACCAGAACGTGTTGGCGGCCAACCCACCAGCTAAAAAGTTGACTAGCTTTTCTGACACTGGCCGACCTTCAGCCACTCCAGAACTGCCGGCTTTGGCCAGGTAAGGGAATGAGGGCGTAGTTCTGAGAGATCGTAGCCACTCCGAGTATACATCGTACGAGCCCCATAGAAAGAAAAAGAAAGACCTCTGCGACATGGTAGCGGGCAGTCCGTGCCAGATACCCAGCGGTCCGTACTGCTTGATTAGGTGGCGAGCAACGTCAATGGGACCTCGGTACTTTCGTTCGGCACCGGAGGCATACTGCATCTGCAAGCGCATCTTGATAATTTCGACGGGGGTGGCGACCAGAGCCACAGTCCATCCCGCGCAAAGCCCTGCTAGACCATGCTCAAAGTGACTGAGCCTGTGAGCCTTGTCGCCACCCTGTAGCAACAGGCGATAGTTGGAGAGGCTGCCCAGTTGCACGGCGTCCATCACGGCCCAACCAACCAGCGGGATACTGGCGCCCTTGTAGAGAGCCCGCGGTCCTTCCTGTCG
>JANBQS010000735.1:0-12885 GCA_027577415.1 Coemansia sp. RSA 922
TTCTTGCGTGCAATATGCCCAAAGTCACCACCAACCCAAGGCTCAGGAACTTGTGTGTTTTGCGCAGCCAGCACAATATGGCTTGGACATATGAGGTCTCATTTTTTTTCCTTTCTAAATTACTTAAAGTTGGCTAATACTAGCATATATCTACTTTTTGAGCGTGCGCTGTTTCTCAGCATGCTCAATAATCTTGCGCTCTACAAATAGGCCCTTGCGCTTGCGCACCTTGTCCATGTACCGCTTGGCAACGTTATCCCTGTCAGCCTTCTCGCCAAGATCCTCCAGCTCTTCTTCAGTGGTAGGCACCCAGAAAGGGTCCATGTCTAGCGACTCAAAGCCACGATAGATGAGCAAGGGAATGGCAGCACCAGAAGTGCGCTTCCTAATCTCGTCGGCGAACCCAAACGACTCAACGATGGGGATAGCAGACTTGATAGAAAAGTACGGCGTACCCTCGCGCATCTCCTCCGACAAAACGCGTCCACGGCGCCGGTTAATAACGCCGTATACCTTACCCAGCACCTCCGAGGTTGCCTGAATATCACAGGTATACATGGCCAAGTGTAAGCGTGGCGACCAGTGCAAGAATCCGGCCTTAATTGCGTCACGCACGGCAGAGATGATCTGTCCAGACAATCCGCTAGTGCCAACAGAGTCGCTGCCGCTGAGGTTGCTGACAAGGCTCTTGATAGTAACAGCCACGCCGACCAATGGCTCAAAGCACAGCGGGCCAGATTGGGTTGCCAGCTGGAATCCGGCGTTCACAGACTCTTCAAAGTCGCGAATCGTGTAAGCAGTGCGCGTAGCTACTGGGGCAGCAGCTTCCTCAACATCGCTTTCTTCCTCGTCGTCTGACAGCATTGGCGTTGCACCCGTTGATGACAAAGCCGTGTCGTGTGTGCGCCGTCTGAACCAGCTAGTCTTCGGCTTGCTCGACTGCTCCAAAACTTCCTTAGAGTATAAAAGCATGTTGGGACCAGCCTTGCGCGGTCCAAATGAGCAAAGCCCGTTGTCGGTTGCAAACTCCACGCGCTGTGGCTCCCATCCCTTTGCCTTGCGGAATGTCGACCGCAAACGGCCCTGAAGCCACGGCCCTAGCTCTGATGTCCGAGACGGCTTGGCCGGTCTAGGTTCGTTGGTGTTGCCATCATCGTCGTTATCACTAGCCTCGTTGGCAGCTACAGCAAGTGGGGTGGCACTGTCATCGACACTGGCAAGTGCCTCAGCAGCCGCATTCAGCCGGCTATGGCGCCGAGAAGAGGAGAGCCTTGCCACGCGCCGAATATCGTCTTCATGTCGGAGCAAGAATCGAGTCGTCCTTTCAGGCAGCGGTTCTACTTGAAGCGTAATCGTGACTAGGCCGTTGGCAGTAGTAATGCAGACCTCGCCGCGTGGCGTGCCCTCGTCAGGCTTGGTGCGAGTCTCAGTCGCCTCGGCAGGCTCGGCACCGCCCTGAACTGCCTTGGGTATAATCGCGAGTGACTGGCCGTTAGATCCAATTTCGCCTAGCACAACGCCCGGCTGAGCGCTTTGCCTCGCAATTCCCTCTCTGAATGGAACGATCGGTTCAGATACATGGATTTCGCACTTGGCAAAGCGCTCGCGAAGGTCCTTCATGCAGCGCTCCAAGTGCAGCTCGCCAGCAGTCACTAGTACGCGCTCACCGGTAGCCTGCGAGATGACCTGAACGCACGGGTCCGCTTGATTTAAGAGTTCAAGACCGCGAACAAGTTTGGCCATATCCTGCGGGTTCACGGGCTCCAGGGCAACACGCACGATTGGGTACGTCTCTGAATGCATAGCTGCGAGGTTGGGGCAAGTCTGAGCATCGCTCGCCAGCGTTCCACTCTTAAGAATGGCGCCAGATATGCCGCGGATACCAAATACATTGCCAGCAGGAACTTCTGGCAGGCTGACAAACTCGCGACCCATCATCATATAGAGCGCGCGTACGGTAATCTGCTTGCAATACGACTGCGAGTTTGCGTCCTTGGCGCTGTACTTTGGCTGCATGGCCCAGATCTTGTCGCCGACACGCACAACACCACTGTAGATTCTGCCAAATCCAATCAGAATCTCCTCTGCCGTAGAATCGGGATCAGAATTGACACTATCGCTGGTCGCCTCAGTACTAGTGTCGCCAACGGCGAGCTTTTCGCGCATGGCGCTAGCCAGAGAATCGACAGAGATATCCGAAGGCGGCACCACAGACAGTGGAGTCGCAATGCCACTGCTATTAGGTGTTGTATCGCCAGCAACGGAGGCAGCCGATAGTGGAGTGCCTGCAGCGGAATCACGGCTAAGCGCAAACTCTTGGCGAACAGCAGCTCTGCCCCGAGCTCGCATTTCTTCAGCCGTCATTGCCGCGCGGTTGTTCAGAGACTTTTCGCTAGAGAACTCTGGAAGTGACTCGCGGGGAACAGATATTACCTTGCTCACGTAGGCAACCAATGGCGCTGGTACACTCGTCGTGCCCGCCGTGCAACTGTATAGCGCGCGTTCAACTTCGTTTTTAGGCTCGGTTGTCTTTCTATCAGCCAAAGACTGTGTTTTGCCCTGAACAAGGGGCGGGAGACGAAGAGGTTGTGCTGCGGCTGGGGACGGCAACTGCTCAACTATAGCGACCATGCATGCCTGCGCCAGAGGAAGCCAGCCCTGCATAATGGCAGTCAGCAGGACGCGGTGATCCTTGCTCCGGCGGTCGCGCGGCAGGACCTTTAGCTCTAGCGCGGCAATGACCTTTTCGATGCGATCTTGGTTGTGCTCGAGTATGACGCTCTCGTACACTTGCCAAACAGGAACCAGACACAATTGTACAAACAAGGGCAGTGCCGTAGCCGCCTTTGCTGGCCCGTACAGCTTTGCGAGCTGCTTGTTCGTCAGCACTCGTTGCTTGTTCTTCGGATCCATATAGTAGCTACCCCACATGAGCTGCTGCAGCTTGGCCGGCGTCGGAATGCCGAGCTTTTCGGCAAATATGTTCGCAAAGTGGTTGACGCGGAAGGCCCACCCATCCATCGCAGACCCAAACAGCACATTGCCCTGCTCGGGAGCAAAGTAGATATGCGAGTCATCTTTTTCCTCGAGGTACCACTCGGTCATAGCCACGTCCTCGCTGTGCGCCTCCTTCCATCTTTCCTTCGCCTCTTCGAGCTTACGCGAGTCCTCGGCTAACCGGTCGCCCTCCCAAAAACCAGCCAGCACAGCATTGACTTGCTCGATTAGCTGCTGCATGTGGATGTAAGCCTCGCTTGGCGTCATTTTCCACTCAACGATTAGGCGGTCCATCTTGTTGAGAAAAAGAATAGGCTGGACGTTCTCGATCCATGCCTGACGCAAAACGCTGACGGTCTGCGTGCACACGCCCTCGACTACGTCTACCAAGACTAGAGCGCCGTCTGACAGTCGAGCTGCCGAAGCTACCTCGGAGGCAAAGTCTACGTGTCCTGGCGAATCTATCAAGTTGACCAAGTACTCTGATGCTGTGAGGCTCGTGTCGGAGCTCGTACTATCGGTTGCTCTCTTCAATAGCTGGTAGTACAGACTGATCCCGCTGCTCTCCATGGTAATACCGCGTTCTTGCTCGTCTTCGCGACTATCTAGGTATCTGACCTTGCCAGCGAGCTTGCTGGATATGATGCCGTTAGTAGCCAGCAAGGCGTCACTCAGCGTTGTTTTGCCATGGTCGACGTGTGCCAGCACGCATACGTTGCGGATGCTGTGCACGTTGCTCTGCAGCTGCGCGAGCTTTGCGGGCGGGACAACGGGCATTACAAATAAGTAGCTTGAAAAGTAGCAAATGTAAAATATATGAAGCAAACTAGAGGCAAGAAAGGGCTTTGGGCCTTGTGGACTTTTTTTTTTATGTTCAGGAAGCCAAATTTTCTTTGGCGGGGCTGCGGTTGCCGCTGGATTAAATCAACAATCAGCTGTGTGGCTAAGGGAGATGGATGCATGAGCGTGACGCCCTTTCATTTTCGGATTGTGTCTTTTTTCTTCACATCTACTCTCATCTATCTCTCATCTAATTCGACCATAGCGACAATGAAGGCGGTCTTTGTTGTTTTCGCGATTCTAGCAACTGTGTTGGGGATTTGCTCCGCACTAGAGTTCGATTTGGTGGCCACGTCTGAAATCGGAGGTGGACGCCGCTGTCTCTCGCAATGGCTTCCCATGGACACGCATGTACGCGTGAAGGCCAAAGTTTTGCCCGGCTTCCCAGGACAAAAGGTGAACATGGAAATTCACGACGATAGCCAACACTCAAACCAGTATGGAGCACGCAACCAGGTGGATGATGCGACGTTTAGGTTCGATACTCAGGCTCATGCCAACGTTATCGTTTGTTTCCAGAACGTGCTCGAGGCCAACATGCCTAACGATGGACGCTCGAGGACTATTCAGTTTAAAATGGAGTCCGGTGCTATGGCCGAAGACTTCCACAAGATTCAGCAGGAGGAGAAGCTAAAGCCCATGGAGATGGAGCTGAGGCGCTTGGCTATGACCTTGGATGATGTGCAGGATGAGCTGCAGTACTTGAAGCAACGGGAGAGCACCCTGAGAGACGCGAACGAACGCATGAATAGCCGGGTCAAGACTTTTAGCTTTGTCTCTATCGCCGTGCTGGTTGGTGTCGCCGTTTACCAGGTCTTTTACCTGCGCCGTTTCTTCCAACAAAAGAAACTTATTTGAACAAGAGAGCAACGCTAGTACGTGTCAGTTGGTGTTTGGTAACGCAATAAATTGTGTGCTTTTGCTACCCCATAAAAAAATAAAGAATGCATGAACGCACATGGTCTGTGTCTTCTTTAGACGTACACTTTTTTATCCGCTATCTTCGTCACTTCTCTATCCACTCTTTTCGTCACCAAACTACTGAAAACTAACTCTATATCAGCAGCCATGAAGTTCGATATGGAATACAGCGATAACGAGGAGACTACTCGACTTATCGATGCAGCATTAGACGCCCGGAGCAACTCGCACAGCCCTTACTCAAACTTTAGAGTCGGAGCCGCGCTGCTCACAGTCGAAGGCAAGGTCTTCAAGGGGTGCAACATCGAGAGCTGCTCATTCTGTAAGTTGCAGGCCAGCCGCAGTATTGCTCTACGACTTGATGAACATATGTACTTTTAGCTGTAACTACTAATGTCCCAATCTTGTGTCTGTGTACCGATTTGACGGAACACTTAGCTCCGACGATATGTGCCGAGCGCGTAGCCATTGCAAGCGCAGTGGTAAGTATACTAAACATTGCACCATTGTGTACATGAATATGTGACACGCCTATTTGGTCATGCTTCTGACTCGGTCTTACTAAGCTTGTAGGCTGCGGGCTACACCAAGTTTACAACCTTGGCCATTTCATCGTAAGTACTTTTTGTGCTTGAATCTTGTGGATGTACCTCGCGTTATATAGCGACTCGGCTAACACACATTATCCAAAGTCTCTACATGTGTGTAGCGACGTCAATGAAACACCCATCACGCCTTGCGGCGTCTGTCGTCAGTTCATGCGAGAGTTTGGCAAGGACTTACAAGTTTGGCTGGTGTGTCCTGACAAGCGGTTTTGCAGGACGACTCTCGAAGAGCTACTTCCTGGCTCGTTCGGTCCCGACTCGCTGGGAAAAGCGTGATGAGCCGCTATTACAACTACAAACGCACGCGCGTGTAGAATTTTCGCGGTCGCGTCTATATCCTCGCTCGGTATCTTTAAGCCTTTTTTCAGCCTTTTTTCTTTTCTAGATTTCGCATTTTGTATTCTTTATTGTAAAATGGTAGAAACGCGCAGGCGCCAGCGCCCAAAGACAAATGCCAGGTGAGTAAATTCATAGTGTCAAGCGAATTGCGCAGTGGGCAAGACGCTAGCTACTAGTACTAATAATGCCTGGCTCACTACCAACCCTTGTCCGTGTAAGTAACGATAGCAACCAGTACTACGTTGGATATGTGGAGGACGACGAGTCCGTTGACGCCATCATGAAAAAGTTTGAAGAGCTGGATCGGATCGAAAAGGAGTTTTCTGCAAAGAAAAAGGTCGACGCCGAGGCCGCCACATCTACACTCGATACGCCTGGTTCAACTAGCGCCCTCTCCAGTGGTGAGGCAGGGCATGCTGAGGGTACTAGCACATCTAGCGAGGCAGCGGCTGCAGAGCTGGTAGCCGATGTTGCCGATGGTCGCCCTAGCGAAGACAGCATGTCGCTGGAGTTGCTAGAGGAAGTGTTTAAACGCACGAGCGCATTCACTGTTCGGGGAGCGATGATGAACGACTTTGACTTGGAGGCCATGGATGACATAGAGCTGTGGGAGGCAGAGGCCGGCGACTCTATTCCCGTCGAGTGGGAGGAAGAGGAGGACTACATCACACTTAACCTCGACGACGATGCCCTTGACGATGAGTTTGGTGTTGCTGCGCATCGTCGCCGTTACATGAAGCGCGAGCCAGTGAAGAGGGGTGGGGCCAAGATCAGTAGCCGCGACCAGATCCTCCAGCGATACAAGTACATGCAAGTGCGTATCCAGGACAGGCACGGACACACATTCTTTGTCAGCCGCAAGGTCAATGCCGTTGACCCCAGTTTGCCGACATATGTGCGCATACCGCCGATTCCAATCCCACGCGCGTGGGTTAAACATATCCGCCCGCTGATTCTAGGAGCAGAGACCACGCCGTGTAACGTCATTTCTGGAGTACTGCTTCCTACGACCGAACCTAAATGGGCACGTCGTATAGATACGGATGTGACGCTTGACTTTGACTTTACGATATTTGAGCGCACATTCCAATGCGTCTACATGGATCCGCCGCTGTTGCTACCCGACGAGCAACCCAAACCGGGGTACTTTGACATTTCACAGCTCACTGCGATCCCAGTGCATAAGATGCTTGTTCCCGGCGCGTTTCTGTTTACTTGGTGCGAGAAGGAGTTGCTCCCCGACATGTGCGAGATAGCCGAGAAGGAGTGGGGTCTCAAGTATGTTGAAAACTTTTGCTGGGTGCGGCATCAGACAAACAACCACATTGCCAAGCTGCCGTCAAACTACTTCCGCCGCTCCAAGGTCACGCTCTTGATCTTTCGCCGAGAGGGAGATTTGGAAATGAGGCACCAGCGCAGTCCCGACTCGGTATTTGACTTTGTCAAGCCGCGGATGGCCGGCGACCTGAACGACCGCAAGCCCGATTTTGCGTACACTGCAATAGAAACATTACTGCCTCGAGCACTGTGCTCGGCAGAGCTACCTGACCCGAACAGACTAGTTCAACTCTGGATGCCCGCTGACAGTCACCGGACACATTGGACGACCATCGTCCAGAAGGCTATATCTGATTGAGTTTACAATAATACAAAAAAGTTTCTATAAATATTCCTATCGGGTTTGCTTATTCGGCTCAGAAGCACAGTAGTCGCCAGTAATTGTGCTGCGCCTGGATCTTTGAAAGCAGTATCTGGGCCTCCCCTCCAGTGTGCTAGAAGGCTAGAACTGAAATTCAATACGAAGTTTGGGGGCAACCAGGGACCTGGACATGTGTACTCATTTTTAGTTCCACGAGGCGCGTGGATTTCAGCTGCTCAAACTCGAGTCGGTTGGACTTGGCCGTATTGCTAGGTATTTATTTGTGACTAGCAAGTCTGCATGTTGTAGTTGCCATTTTATTGATATTCATCTCTTTAAAATATTTATTAGCATGCACACTAAGGCAATGTTACTCGTATTTGGTTTATTTTTGAGCATCTTTGGCTTAGGCCTTGCTTCTCCTTCACACCGCAATTCTCTTCCAATATTGATGCCAATTTTGCAGCAAATGTTAGCGAATAACACGTCCGCTATCGACTGGGCATCCCCGGGTGTCATCACCGGTGTTGGGTTCATCACAAAGCAAGTGGAGGTATCGACTGCCGACAAGGAGATTCTGGCCATGTATGCGGCATATTCCGGCGCTGCTTACACGGTAGCGAACCAGTGGAGCTGCCCGTATGCCTGCGAATACCCTGGAACCGAGGGAACGATTGTTGAGTACAATTGGGAAGTCGGGGTTCCTGAAAGCGCCGGCTACATCGCTCGCAATCCAACCAAGAAGCTCATTATCGTGGCATTCCGAGGAACCGACAATATACTTCAGTGGGTAGATAACACTGATATCTGGCAGATGCAATGGCCAGCGGCTATAAACAACTCGTACGTTCACAGAGGGTTTATGCGTGGCTATCTGAGCGTACAAAGTATTGTTTTAAGCGCCGTCAAGGAAATTGCTACCAAATACCCCGACTACTCTATCTCGCTGGTTGGACATTCGTTGGGCGGCGCCAAAGCCGCGATTTGCCTGCTCGACCTGTCGTTGGAGATGCCCGAATTGTTGCCAAGGCTGCGCTTGTATACTCAGGGACAGCCACGAGTGGGCAACCGAGGATTTGCGAATGCCGTTAATGCGCTAGGTGTCATCATGTCTCGCGAAGTATATGAGTATGACTTGATCCCGAGACTTCCGCTGGCGTCAATGGGCTTCCACCATCATAGCTATGAGGCATGGGATCACGAGAATACGACCAAGATTTGCCTGGATCCAGGTCTATTGGATCACTGCGCCGATGCAGATGGCCTTTTCTACCCTTCTGCCGCCGACGACCATGTCAGCTACAAGGGCTTGAAGTACGAGTAAATGTTGGTTGTTATTTTTAGGTGTATACTGTGCTAAACAGCTAATGTTTAATACATGTGGCGCTGTCCTGCTGACTGCGGACGGCATAGTCCACAAATATAGCCATTTGCACATGTAGTCGTATGAATAGGCATCTGACCTGCTAATGGAGCATATGACTGAGCTTGAGCAAGTCCGCATTGCACATGTAGTACAGCGGGCTGGAAGTGGCAATATAATCTATGCTACCAGATAAGTGGCTCCGTGCCAACATTGCACGCGTGATCCTTGCAATTTGTTTACATATATGCATGCAAAACAGCCACTTTAAGCACAAGAGCCCATGTGCAATTGCAGTGTTGTTGTTATCCATGGCGCAGATCCACAACCTAATGCAGTCCAAATACCGCAATATGCAGCTTGTAGCTGCGGTGGTCTTGTCCACATGCATTGAGCTTTGAATAATACACAATACTTTAAAGTATTTTAATTGCCTCTTAATTTTTAATAACAAGCATCTCGGGGACACTTATCGCCATTCCAAGTTTAGATGTCAATCCTGTTATTAGGATCTGTGACTGCCGCCACGCCGCGCCACTGTACGGCAAAGCGAAAACAACAAAAATATATATGGCCCATCCGCTGATCAGCACCTTTGCTGTCTTTCCGCCTTACATGCTAACATTGGCGAGCGAGCGGCTTTGACAATGGGAGGTAGAGCCAAGCTATAAAAGAGGTACGTCAAATACCAACGAGCTTTTATGCCATCATGTTCATTTGTGCCGCCACTGTTAAGATAACCTACTACTGCTTACCACTTTTGTTCTACTTCGACCATCGATCAGTAGACATCTCGCGCTGAAATTGTTCCTTTAAGCGACTACCCACTTGGCCCGAAAGACATCGACATTGGGAAACACAGCAGTTGTTACTCTGACACCTTGTTGCCTGTTACCCTTTTATAATGTTAATACATCCTGCTATCCTCGCCGTGCTCCCCACACTAGCATTGGTGCGTGCTGCTCCGGCACCAGTACCATCGCTATTGCCTCCATATAACACCAGTGCTATTGCATCGGCGATAGCCAGCCTAGAGTCGCTCGTCACCACTGTTCAGGCGGGTCTAGCACAGTATGGACCTCGGCGTACAACCTCTATAAACAAGGCGAATAATCAAACTCGCACCACTACCAGCAACAATCTGTTCAAGTACTGCGAGTATTCCGGCGCTGCCTACAAGGTCTTTAGCGATGCTTGGAATTGCCCAATTAATTGCCAGTCGACCAACACAGCTGGGACGGTTGTCGATTACCACTGGTCGCTGAAGACAATTCCTAGCTTTGGGTTTGTTGCTCACAAGGACGACACCAAAGAGATCATCGTAAGCTGGCGTGGATCTACGACATTGATGGATTGGGTTGCGGATTTCAAAGTTGTACCTACACCATGGCCAGCACATATTGACGGTTCGGCTGTGCATTCGGGGTTCCTGTTTGCTTACAATGCGGGAGCTAGCAAAATAAAAACTGTCGTGGCTGGCCTCGTGCAGAAATACCCGGATTACAAGATTGTACTGACTGGACACTCGCTGGGTGGCGCTCAGGCGGCACTAGCTGCGGTTGATATTGCTACCGAGCATCCCGAGTGGACCGACAAGTTGGAGCTCTATACATACGGCCAGCCTCGCGTTGGTAATGCTGCCTTTTCCAATTGGCTCTCAAGCCAGCCATTTCCCATCTTCAGAACGGTCTACAGGGGCGACCTCGTTGCTCAAGTGCCGCCGATGGAAATGGGGTTTCAGCATCAGGCGCAAGAAGTGTGGTATGAATCTAGTGCGCAAACCAAGTTTTGCGGGAGTGATGCCGAAAATTCGACGTGCCAGAGCAGCTTATCACCATTACAGTGGAGCGTACTACAGCACTTGCAGTACCCTGGGCTGAGCTTTGATGTTCTCTACGTTTTTATCGGAAATGCCGATGCAATAGGAATCTAGCCAAAATAAAAGAAATGAACGTCACTTGCTTTAAATTGCTAATTTTATACTGCTACTCGTGTTTTCATAAGATTTAAAATTGTACAATCACAGGTATGGACATGTGTGCTGCCATCATAGGCGTGCTTCTACATGTTAGTTTTACTAGTAAAAAATATATGATAGTAAACACAAATATACAAATGCTGATATGCATAATGCCCTGAAGATGAAAATAAAAGCAGTAAGATGTTCAGTGTGCCTATAGACACCCCCCTCAAATGGCGACCTAGTCAAGAAACTCTGAGGATCTGGTCAGGCCCGATGCCCTGGATGGCGATCTGGATAAAGTCGACTGATGAGTGAGAAGCTCATAAACGACCAGGTTAAGCAGCAGTCGGTTCTGCAGCTCGAGGGGAGCGCCAGAACCGACTACAATGCTAGAATTACTTGTGCTATTATCCTCGACTATAATCTCACTTGTAACAATGCTCATCGCATCGCTGGAGCTCATAAAGGAGGCAGAATCCGAGAGCTGGCCCAGACTCAAAGTGCTGAATGAGGCGATAGACCAGGCGTCCGAGGAAGGATACGAAGGCGGCGGGTGCTCGTAAGTGGGTGGCGGAGTGCTTGGCACGCTGGGCGATATTTGCGCTGGATATACGAGGACGTCTAGTAGATCCATTAGCGACGAGGACAGAAAGGGTTCTAGCTGGAGATTTAAAAATACGTCGTGAGGTGCGCTGCCTGGAGGTGTCGGTTGCATGGCATTGGCAGCACTGGTTTGTTGTAGGCATTGTTTGTCGCTGTCCATTGTCCGATTATTTTTTTCAGCTTCTGATGCTGGGCGGCGTTCTGGCTGCGTGAATGCGGAGAGAGAGAGAGACGCCTCGTACTCCAAAGCCTGGATTGATGATCGGTAAAAGAGATAACACGGGTGGGAGTATATGTGACAGACCGTGGTATAATACGACTGGCGATACAAGTATGTGGAAGAAACACTAGTAATGAGGTCGTACTAGAGGGAGGGTGGTAACTAGACTCGGCACATTAGACCAAAGGAAGTGGGGATATGTGTGTGCGTGTCAACCAAGCAGGCTGATGGAGGAGGCGTGTAGTCGTAAAAAGAAAGCAGTGATGTCTAAAAGTACAAAATGAATCCAGCGTAGATACGCGTAAGAAAGTCAGAATGTAGCGATAACCAACGAACTGAAAAAGAGACACGTAATATGAAAAAAAGGGAAGAAAAAAAAAGGAAAAAGTAGAAATGAAAGAAGGGCCTAGTGTATGTTCCGCACAAACCTTGGAGACTGAATACACTTTTCTAGGCGAGTGCGATCAGCCGGCCTCTCCCCCCTCTTCCTCACAAGCTGCTCAGCGTGCTTGGCGGCTGCTGCACAGGTGACGGCCAAAGTCATCGGAAAAGGGAGGAAGAGGCACACAATGGCTCAGCTGCCTTCGTGCCCTTTTTCCCGCTTGCCAAACTCGGGAGTACCTAGAATGCTGCGCATTAGTCGATCGATTCGACACACCTCATGCCCATCAACTTCAGAGTCTGGTGGTGTGTCCAGAGCCGTATTAATTTCTAAATGGCGTGGAGGTTCGTGCCTCGACGCGCGCCCTTTTCTCCTCTTGGTATCCCAGATGACTTTTGAATAGACACTGTGTCTCTGAGCAAAAGTACTTGCAGGCGAAATTGGCATGCCCTGCGGCTAGTTGTGCCACACATCACTCCCCCAACGTATCCACGCAATAGAGACGCTTGTACTGGGCCATATGTGCACCTTATACAAAGCATCATGTCTGCCCGCTTTTTGCATTGCATGCAGTGAAAGGAGCATATATTGGCTGTGTGCGGTGGCTGCCATTTTTCCCAGGCATTGCGTGTACCCAGGTACCCTGCCCCTAAATGTTGACTAGCATGTCAAGCATAAATGTATATATAGGGGAAGATGGGGAAGCTAATATGTCGATATCGGATACTCCCTGATATGCACATCTAGCGTGTCTGCGGGTACTAGTAATTGGGAGAGAGGGACCTCTTCGGCACTGCTCCCTCATGTATCGGGCCCAACTGCAGACTAGGCCTAAAAATATCACTGTACACTCCCCTCCCCCTATACCCAACGCTATATTTATGCTTGAGCTGCAGCTCATAGTGAGTGCCCAAAAACACTACAATAGGGAGAGAGAAAAAAGGATCAGGCGGACAATGTACCGGGGGCAGGAGAGGGACGCGGTTGCATTATCGGAAGCCATTTTCTGATTC
>JANBQS010000736.1:0-12857 GCA_027577415.1 Coemansia sp. RSA 922
AAAGAGTTTATTGTTGTTTACAAAATAGAACTCTTTATCTTCTCTTTATATTTATCGGAATACATTTTAGTATCACAGAGGGGTCGATTGAAATCGATGGTCACGACACTTCAAAGTTTGGCGTTGGCGACTTCCGACCAAAGCTGGGCATTATTCCACAAGAGTCTACCATGTTCAGAGGAACAGTCAAGCGCAATTTGGATCCACTGAACGAATTCACCATTGAGGATATGTGGGCAGCAATGATAAAGTGTGGCGTGGCAGATCTGATTGAGCCTGAGCGCAAGACCACCAAACTAACCAGTAAATCAGCTAACACGAATGGCGATGATGACGAGGATAACAATGTGGAGGAAGAGGATGCCAAGGCTTATTGGGATAGAGAAAACAGGCAAAGGTGGGCGAAAAGTGGATTGTTGACGCGCGCAGTACTGTTTATGTTTGACAGAAAGTGGGAGAAATTCGAAGCCAAGAAATCTGTCAGCATTGGAATCAATCGAATGGTGGACAGGAATGGCAGCAGGTTCAGCAATGGACAACATCAGCTGTTTAGCTTGTGTCGTTTGCTCATGCGCAAGCGCAAGGTCATGATCTTGGATGAGGCGACTGCCGATGTGGACCTGGAGACAGACCGCAAGATGCAAGAGCTGATCCGCACCGAGTTCAGCGAGAGCACTGTGCTTACCATTGCTCATCGCCTAGACACCATCATGAACAGCGACAGGATCATCGTCATGGAGAAGGGCGAAATTGTTGAAATAGGCCCTCCACAAGAACTGATAGCAAACGGCGGAAAGTTTGCCGAGCTCGTCCAAGCAAACGAATTTTAGAATGTTTTCAAAATCTCTCTCTTCAGACGAAAATACTCCTAATATATATTTTTTTGTTTATACTACTTGTTGCCACGAGGCATATCAAAGCTAGATTTGTGATAAACCCCGGACGAGTTATTGATATTACGCTGATGATGCGACGCCAGGCGATCAGGCACAGCGTTATCCCCGAAATAGAGCTCCTTAGGCGACGGCATACTCTGCGACAATGACGAGTTCTCCAGCGCATGCCCGAGCCCCTCGACAGTACCACCAATATCCGAAGGCAGTGCCGGATGCTGGACAGAGGACGACCCAGGCGAAGAGATGGCATTAACAGTCAGCATATTCATATCCTTTAGTCTCCGCATCGGCGGCCTAGCAAACTGCTGCTGCGCCTCTGCCGGCTCCGCCTTGGCAGCTTCGCCACTAGTTTCAACCCGATGCGGTCCCCAGATATCCTCAGCATTCTGGATCAAGAACGACACGGTTCTGCTAATCCCCGACATGTTAGCCATCTCCTGCAACACGTCGTTTTTGCCCATATGCAGGATGTTTGGCGCAAACACCACCGACAGATTATTCGGCGTCATCTTGTTATCCTGATGATGGTCCGCGACACGCTTCAAGTGCGTCATCAAGTACCGCAGCGTCTCGCTATGCGGCACCGGCATAGAATCGCTAATAGTCCGGTACACCTTGACCCGCTCCTCAGACGACGCAATGTTGGATGCCTGCACCCACAAATGGTACGTCTCCGAGGTCATAAGCGGGTTAGGCAAGTCACGGAAATACTGCTTCAGCACGCTTGTCACGCTGGTAACGTCAGTGTCAGACGGAGCAATCGCCGGCTCGTCGCCAAAGCGGTTATTAGTAGCAGTGGCCACCCGCGTGATCTCCATCTGCACAGCACGGATATCCATCGTCGACCCGGACCGGCGGTACACGCCCTCCATCGTCAGGCCCTCAGCCTCGATAAACTCGATCGCCGCACGCACCACCCACGGCACCGAGCGGCCCTCCAGCGCAGTTTGCTCAGCAAGAGCGCGCCCAAACATCTTGTCAGCCAGGAACGGCACATTCGGGTCATACACCAGCGCAGAGTCATTGCCAGCCTGTCCGCCAGCAAAGGAGCCCTGTGCAGCATTAGCACCGCGTCCCGCGCGTCCGCCAGCCGCACCCACAGCCCCCGCAACAGCAGCAGTCACGCCTGCTCCGCCGCCAACCGCACCGCCTCCAACGCCACTCTCGCCAGAAGAGCACGCAGCAGTGACCTCGTTAGCGCACCGCTGGTGGCAGACAAAGCCGCAGTTACGGCACCTGACAACCGAGTTGGTAAATGTCTTGAGCCGCTCCTGACAGTGGTCGCATTTCCCCGCACGGAACGTGCTAGCGAGGTGGAAGCTATGCTGCATACTGCCGTCGATGCTGTTCTTGCCTCCAGCCACGACGCCAGCGCCTACAGTCGCCGCTTGGTCGTGGTGGCTGCTGCTGCCAAACGGCCAGATAAACCGCTTGGTCGCCTTTTGCGGAACCGTGGTAATAATAGCATCGTCGGCATCCGACCCAGAGTCGTTGTGATCCGCGCCCGACGCGTCCTGCTTGCGAGCCTGTCTTTGGCGCCGCAAGCTAGGCTGTCTCGCCACCGACGGCGCCTGCCCACTGCCAGGCTTTGAGATATTCCCGCGCGACGAATTGTGGTGCTTCGCCGCCCCCGTCGACCGTTGCTGAGAGTCCACTCTGTCGGTAGCACCCGCACTCGCGCCAAACCCATTCCTTGTCCGCTGAGCACCACCCGCCGCCGCCGCTGCAGCAGCCGGGTTCTTCGCCTGCACTAGCTGCTCACCAGCCGCAGCCGATGGATCCAGTGGAGCATGGCCATGGTACGTACGCAGCACATTCTCAAACTCAATACGCTTACTGCGTTCCTGGTGCAAAGACTCGCGAGTCTCCAGCAACTGATCAATGACCGACGCGTAAAGGTCCTTTAGCTTTTGGTAACTAGCCTCCATGCGGCAATACTGGCCATAGTTAACCAGCAGTTCTTCTTTCAGCTGCTCGATACTTGCCGTATTGAGCCACTCCTTGCCATCAGGGTCAGAGTCCGTGGTAGCAGCGAGCGGCGACGGCCGAGGCATCTGCAGCGCCTGCAGCGACGACGCAGGACTGACCCGCTCACCACTATCCGCACTGGCATCACGACCCGAGGAGCGAAGTCCCGGCGGCACAAAGTTGCTAAGCGCCGATGCACTGCTCGCAGCTCTGGCGCGCTGGAGCGCAGGCGACCTATTCCCACTAGCCACGCGCAGTAGCGGCGATCCCGTAGAAGTAGCACCAACACCAGCAGCGACCGACCGACCATGCACATCATCGTCGTCTTGAACAGCAGTAGCAGTACCAGCAACCGTTTCGCGACGAGGCGACTGGTGGAACCCAGTGCTACGGTTAGACACAGCAGACCCAGGAACATCCGGCGTCTGCTTAGCCACCAGCGGCGTACGCATCGAGTACCTGACATAGTTATTCTCTAGCGAACTAATGTCCTCAGTCCACGCCAACTTCAGGTCAAAGATAGGGTCGGCCGACAGCGACGCATGCAGCGGCGTAATAGGCGCCAGCGTCAGGCCCTGCGGACGATACGAGGCGTAGCTGTTGTCGCGCGTAGGCGAAGTAGGCGCGCTGGCAGCAGTGGCCGAGGCCAGCGAGGATGCAGGCTCATAAGGACGCAATGCAGTTGGACTGCCGCCACGTGACTCGGCCGACGAACCGACAGGAAAGAGGGTCAGCCCGCTGCCCCCCGCATCTTTATTACCATTGTCCTTTGCGCCAGACGAAGGCTCGTCAATCATTTCGATGGCCTGAGTCAGTGTAAGCTCGGTAGTACTGCCAGCAGCAGCCCCGCCGCTAAACTCGCCCGACGTGTGCATTCCACGTCTCCGCGACCTCAAATCCGACTGCTGCTGCTGGCCCCCGGCGTAGCGCGGCAACAAGGACTCATCCGGCGGTGGAGACGGAACCACGCTGCTAGGCGACAAAGTATTAGAAGCACTCTCAGCCGCCTGTGCGGCAGCAGCCTGTGCCGCCGCTTCCGCCTCAACCGGCAACGACGGCAGCATCTTTTCCTCGCCAATCTGCTGATGCTCTCGTCTTCGCTTGGCCGCCTTCTTCCGCTCCCTGCGCTCAGCATAACAAGTAACGCAGTATATAACGCCCTGACTAGTCTTGGCAAACGACTTGCCCTGGATACGCTGCTTACAGTTCGTGCACCGGAAACACTCAGAGTGATAAGTACCCTCAACCGTGACTATGGCTTCGTCAAATATCGGCTTCTTGCACAAACTGCAGCAGTACGAGCACTCGGGACAGATGGGTTTGCCGTCAGCTAGGAACAAAAGGTTCGAGTCAAACTCGATAATCTTGCTGCACGTAGTACACTGGAAGCTACAAAGAAGAAATAAAAGAGGGTGGGATGGGTTTAGCTTTTTTGTTAGCACAAAGATTATCTACAAGTACTGAAGAGACTTTTTTTGAACTAAAGAAAATGTCTACTTACCAGTCAATGTGCCACACTCCATCTGCGAATTGGATAGCACTACCACCGTCAATCGCCTTCTGGCAGCCCCAGCATTTGGGCGGTGCACCGAGTGCACCACCGTCAGCGCCGTCAGCAGGGGGTGGAGCTGAGCCAGCGTCTGTGCCCAGCTGCTCCGACATTCAAAAAAAAAAAAAAAAACTCTGACGAATTAATTCCGAAAAAGATGTGTGAGCTAAAGTTAGAAAGAGAAACGACACGTAAAAAAATATATAGTTAAATGCGCGCACTTTAGAGGAAAGGAAAAAAAAATAGAGTATAAAAAGAACGTTGAAAAATGAAAAGGAAAGAAAAAAACCCAAACACAAAACCCACACGACAGAAAGAGGGACCTGCATGGGCCTGCATGCCCGAATAAAAAAATAAAAAGCATACTTTTATTTTGGGCACATCACTTGTCCCCCGGTCTCATCACATGCCTACTGCTCTTCTACGCCTTCTTCATCGCTGCTAGTACCCGGGTCATCGGCGTCTGCGGCACCCAGACCCACACGCAGTCTTATGTGGTTAATCATCTGCTGCAGCAATCCCACTCCTTCCTCGCCCTCAAAGTCCTCCATATCATAGACCTCTCCGTCGATTTCAAACGCACCCGGCATCCTCGTCTCCCGAGCGTCTCCACCCATGAGCACCTTATAGACATTAACGTCGTCTTTCGGCGGCAGCGGGTCAAAGGCAAACGACTCTGCCGTCCGAATATCCTCAGGCAACCCGGCCTTCAGAGCCTCCAAGTCGGCAACAAGTACATGGCGCGAGATATTCTCAGGAATGACATAAGTACACAAGCGCTTCTGCGCCTCTTGCTTCGACTGCGGGGTGTCATTCCTGGCGATGCTCTCGAGAGCCAGCAGCAGGCCCTCCTGCATCCACCGCGCGACCTCAGGCGTACGGTACAGCGGCGTATGGCGCTCGACAAACAGCTGGACGACCAGCTGCATATGTGTCATAGCTGACGTGTCCGCAATAACCTCGTCTTGGAAGTACGGGTGCGTAAGTACCACATCGTCCACACCCACGTTGGCCTTGCTCCACAAAACAGGCACGACCGTTGGGAATTTCAGAATAGCCTGCACCAACAGCTCCATGCTATGCGTCGCCGATCCCTGCCCCTGCTGCCGCTCCATCATAAACTCGGCCAGCGCACGCGAAAAGGCCCAGTTAGGCAGGTCAACCGAGGACCAAGACCAGTCGCTCACAAACTGGCAGACATACTCGTACTGCCGGCTCTTCAGCGCATGGAAGTCCAGGGTCAGCAGCGCCCCGTAAGGGTCCTTGACAGGGTCCAGCGACAACAGCACCTTGTTGACCTCAAACGCCGTGCGCCAGCACCCGCGCCTCGACATAAACTGCATATGCCTAAACAGCGCCAAGTACAATGTACGCGACTCCACATACCGGAAATCGAGCCGAGCCATGCCGCTAACAGCACTGAACCGTGGGGCAAATCCGATCTCAAAGGCATAAAGCGCGCGCTCCACCAGCTCACCAGCCTCAGCAAAGTCGCCACCAGTCTGCTTCAGGATCTCGCTGAGCTGCAGTAGCGCGTCTACGTGGTACGGGTGGTGGTGAGCAATGGCTGCCACGCCGTCAGCACTGTGCGTCATCACCGCCGCCAAAAACTCGGCCTGCACAGAGCGGAACCGCCCAGAGTGCTCCATGACAAACCAAGACCCGCCAGTCGGGTCCTCCGCCTGGTCCGCTTCCAAATCAGCCGCACGCATCTCAATGCCTGCTTGTGCTCGCATCGCCGGCCAATTGGCCTTAGGATGCGACAGCGTCAGCCGTTTACCCAACGACGCAGCTCCTAAGCGCCGACCCTTGTCCTTGACTGCCGCTGACCCGAACATGCGCCGGATCTCAGCCTCAGAGTCCAAGTGCTTGGCATCAGCCACCAGCAACGCCCGATTCCTCTGCTGCTCCTCCGTCAAGACAACGCCCAGCGCCTCGCCTTTACCTTTTCCGCTCTCCACACGCACATCCTCTACGGCCGCCTCTGGTAGTTGCTGTTGGAGTTTGGCCAATTCCGCCTCGAACTCCTCCATAGTTTGTTCACTGTCATTGGCCGCAGGAGGAGCTCCACTCTTTTTGCCTTTGCCTTTCTTTTTGCCTTTGGCCCGACGCTTACCCTCGGCCGCAGCAACCGCTGGTTTGGGTGTCGGAGCTGTCTCTACGGCTAATTCAGACTGGTCGCTATCAGACTCGTCGTTGTCACCGCCCATGAGCAGATCAAACATGTTTGCCTTGGGCTGTGGTTTGCTCTCCTCACTGTCGCTCGTTGCTTGGGCTTCAGCTTGAAGTTCTCGCTCTCGCCGCTCGATAAGTGCGTTGCTCTCAGCCGACTCATCGTACCCACGCTCTTTCAGCAGTCGCTTTACAGCTCTCGACGACATTTTATAAAAGTATGGACGATTTGAATTATAGAGGAAAGAAGACCAAAAAAAAAAAAGTGAAAAATAGCGCAACCTCTTTTTGCAGTCATTCTTCGACCTACAAAAAGGCCAACTGAAGTAGAAAGAGCGAACCCATAGATCACGTGAGTGTTTTACAAAAAAAAAATTAGCTGTTGGCAGTAGTTTATAGTTAAATTGATATATTGGTAAATATATTGTCTAGTCTAAAGTTAGGTGGGGAATGAACTAGCTTTGACGCTTGTTCTTGAGTCAGCCATTATATATAATCGATATACCGCACACCTGCTCAGTGGTTGCATTGTACTCTATAATCCCCACTGTTGGCTATTTGCTCGAGTAACTTGTACATATGACCTGTCGACCTCCCCCATTAAAACAATAAATGACACATGGTATGATATTAGATATACTTAAGTTGCTGTAACTTTCAGATGTAGAGGTTGACCGCTTCGCAGAGTTATAAATGATCCCACTTCAGTGCCAAAATATCCAAATAACGACTTGCTAATGTCAAGGTCTACAGGCTCATACCGAGCTATTGTTTTATCACCATTATATATAGGTTGTAACCAAGTTAGTGTAAACAAGGTTACATTGATATTTACTTCAGAAACAGCATTTTTCAAATCCATCACACGACTATCCTTTGTATAAATAAATGTGGTATCGTTTAGCTTTCTACCGTTTGAAGATGTCAACACAACATCAAATTCTTGAATTATAGCTGCCAAGGATAAGTGAGATGTTCTAAAAAAAGGTCTGAAGAGGCAAGTAGTGATGAGAAGCTGAAGTGTGTGGTGAAATAAAACTGAGGAAAAGGGCAGGAGGCAGCACGTTTTATAGCAGAATTACTGCCGAGAGTGAGCAAGCAATTTTTTTCAGCACTTTCCTATTCAGATACATGCTTAAAACCGATACAATTGTGTCCAGCATTTTGGATTTTGATTACGTCATTTTATGACGTAGTTAAAAAGGCTTTCTAGGCATTGCCAAAGGGTTTCCGCTTAGTGTAATTAGATATTGTACATGTCAAAGAGTATCTGTTTTCTTTTTGCCAAGGAGAGGCATCTATAGCCAATACAATTACACGTTCAATTGGCAAAACACCATTCTAATCAAGATTGACCGACCACAGCCCCACTGCCGAATATTTGGGTCTCTACATAGCGACCCCAGCTGCCAACGAGTATTTGTAACATCTTTGCATACTAGATTACATTTCTTTGCTGCTGTCTAGCACAGACCCTTGCTGATTTCAATACTATCATAATAAACCAAATCGTGCTAGCATTTAGTTTGCAAGAACGGGATGCCCATATAGCCCTCGCAGGTCAATACTCTTTTAAAAAGAAGTGACAAGTTCTAGGGAGGCAGGTCGTGTTATTATGCTCTTACAGAAACTTTACAATCAATAATTTTTTGTTTCTACATTTCCTGCCCTACAACAACCATTCGCATAGGTTATTTTCAGCTGAATATTCCATAAGAGTGCATTTGAGATTTAATAAAAAAAAGGGTTGAGTAGATACAGAGCGCCTCTACAACTACTGATGGCTTTCAATCTGTGCAAGTTGAACCATGACAACAGACGCTACGCACACTATAAAAATGTGATTATATCCGCCAAAAGCCGTTAAAAATTGATCATAAATTAGGAAAGTGCATAATAGCTCCAATGTGGGAGGAGAGGGAGGGGACAGCAGCTTGAGTCACCTGGAATCGTTAAAGGAGTTATCAAAGAAAATGCCCATCACCTATCCATATTTTGCAAATATTCTTCCATCTTTTGCAAACACGCTCCTTTCTGGCATCGACCATCATCCACCCAACACTGCATCTGCTCCAACCATCCCAATACCTGTTCAGTCCAGCGCTGCATCTCTTCAACTCTGCGTAGTTCATATTCCCTCAAAAGCTCACTCTCTTGGCGTTGCTCAAGCTCCACTCTGCGCAGACGTTCATCCGATATACATTGTTGAACCACACTATTGCCATGCTGATTGAGTTTTGATAACTTGTCAGTACCTTGCTTGCCATCCCGATGAAATAGGTTATAAACCCAACGAAGCATCTTGTCTGTTGGAAAAAAAAAAAGTAGTCACCAGCGATAAACTTTTTATGTTTAGTAATCGAATAATAGATGGATATATTTTTTTGGAGGTAAAGAGAAAAGAAAAAAGGTACAGAACTTTTACCGCAGCAGGTTATAATAAAAACGTAAGCAGAGTTCTAAATTACATGCTACAAATTCGATTTAATTAAAAAAAAGCACAAAACTTCCCGCACTGCTCGCAATGGTATGAAAAAAACATCGTGTGCTCACCGAGATATATCCCCCAAACTCCACAAAGCGTCTTCTGCTCAGTCTTGCAATTCAGGACATTATATAAACAAGCTCTCCAAATGCCTTTCCAGCCAACATCCCCCCACCACATACAACATTATTCATGTATTCCAACTCGCTTCCTCGCCTTGCGTTAATACTCGCACTACTGACTACCGCAATCTTAGCTCACAGGGGGAGCTGGGATGACAGAAGACCCGGCGGACCAAGCGACTGGTACCGTCCAGTGTACTGGAACTGCGGCAAGTCCGAAACATTCAAATCAATTCCAGAACTACTCTGGCTAACAGCCCTAGCAGCCGTACTTGGCGCACTCACTGCCAACTATACCTAACTACTAGTAAACAAACGAAATTATTAAAAAATAAAAAACAAAACAAACAAACAAACAAACAAATAAAAAAGAAAAAATGTGTGTGTATGTATAATAAAAAAAGAGCCTGTTATACCGCAGAGACATGAGGCTTTGAGGATGAAACACTCGCTCGAACATATTTACTACCAGATATCTGATGCTCATCGCCTTCACCTCTGCTGCTAGCCCTGCTACCACCACTCATGACCACATCTTCATTATCAGCTTCGTCCAGATGCCGTTTAAGCGACAACGTACGACCAACAGCCACTTCCCGAGCCAGCCCGGGATGAAGAGGAGGAGGAGACATAGCGAACCCCACAGAAGACGATACAGCAGGCATCTCGCCTTGCGACACGCTCGCTAGAAACTGTTGTCGCAGCTCCGGTGAAAGAAACGACGCCACCAACATGGTATTGATATTAGATGCCGTCGTCGCGTCCGTCGACAAAGTTCGCGCAAAACCCGGCTCATCAGTATCTCCCGGCGATGTCTGCTGCAGCAACGGCTGCAAGCCCAGACTATCAGCCGCGAAATACGGCGACATCTGGTCGTCGCGCCCACGGCCCACAGCAGACCATCCGCCAGAGGCGCCCAGTGGCGTAGTAGCCACAACACTGCGCTGACGATTGTTTTTAGAGATCTTGCGCAGCATGGTCACAGCGTTGTTCTCCATCAGCGGCGACTGCAAAGGCTGAGGCAATGCGGCAGCAGTAGTCTGCGGCGGACTGCTGTTATTGATAAACCATTCACGACCCATCAACGACAGCTCCTCGGGCATGGAAATGCGCATACCACGTGCGCTGGCACGAGGACTCTGCACAGCTGCATAAAGCGATGGCTGCGGCTCGCCAAACGAGGAATTTTCCAAAACTAATCCACTATCGCCAAACCCACTAACACCACTAGCCGCGCCATTGCCAGAAAACAGAGCCGAATCAGCAAACATCAATCCGTTGGCAACACTATCCTCAGCAAGGCCCACGCTCACGCCCACAGCCACCGTCGCTGCCTTCCCACCGCCGGCAGCCCGCCGATTAGCAGTCTTTCTATTAACGTGCGTGCGGATGTGCTGATTGAGGTTGTCCATACGTGCAAACACCTTGTCGCACTCGGGCGCAGGACACTTGTACGGCCGCTCACCAGTATGTGTACGGAAATGCCGCTTCAAGTGCTCGTACCGCTTGAACTGCTTCACGCACCCTGAGAACGTACACGTGTACCGCCGCGACTCAACCTCGTCGCCTTCAGCTCCATGGGTCAGCCGAGCGCTACGTCCAGACGGCTTAGGTCCCGCGATATTTGCATGATCGACTTCTTGGCTCGTAGACAAGTTCTCGGCCGACTGTACCCCAGGCGGCATAAATCCATCGGGTCGAGGCGCAACCGGCACCGCGCCATGCATTAACCCCACCTGCTGTGGCAATTGCAATTGTTGCTCAGCAGCTGCAGCGGCGTCAGCCTCCTCTCGGCTAAACTTTGCCGCCATCGCATTAACCGCAGCAGCAGCAACCACTGGATCAGCGGTACTAGGCGTCCGATTGAGCAAAGAGGGCGAGTCCCGATGCGCAATACGCGCTATGGTCTTCAAGTACGGATGGAAGCGCGAGAACCGCGAAGAGCGAGGCGCCGACGTATTTACCGACTTTTGCTGAGCAAGCCACTGCTGCTTTAAAATGTCATTCGATCTGGACCCCTCAGTGCTCATCCGCGCTTCAGCCAACGACGCCGCAAACGACGACTGCTGGTCCAACGACGTACCGAGCAACAGGCCATTGTTTCTGCCGTCAGTAGAGCCAAAGTCTCCATCCATACTAAACATTGGCATCGACGATAATGCACTTTGTCCATGAACAGCCGAACCAGGAGGCTCGCGTGCAGAAGCCAGGATATTGTCAATATCGCTCAATGACATGGGGCCATTAGCAGGGAATAAATCGCCACCGCCATGGAACTGCAACGACGACATGGCATCAGGAGTGTGGTGAGGCGATATATGCTGAGAGTTGTTCATCATGGAGGCGATCGACGGCGACGAAGTCATCGACTCGATCATCGCAGACGCCATTGGTGTACGACCGCTCATATCGACGTCTGAGCCACTAGGGCCAATAGGCCCGCTCAGTGCGCTTAGCGGTATATCCAGTCGTTGCGATGGATCCCATCCAGAAAACGGCTGAAACTGCTGGGGTTGTGAGCTACCAAACGCAAACGCGCCAGGACGCAGTACGCCCTCTTGAATACGCCCTGTTTTGCCCAAAAGCTCCTCAAGCAGCGAGTTAAAGTCGCCAACATTATCCTGCGTCACAAGCGCGTTGGGATCCCCGCTCAGCAGCTCCAGCAGCTCCTGGCCATTGGCAGCACCCATCAGAGGCGAGTGGTGTGGAGTCGGTGTTGGCTGGTACTCGTTGTAAATAGCACGCAAGTCGCTGGCCTGTCGACGGAGCATCTCAAAGTTCATTCCGGTCCAGCTGTCATTAAGAACCACAGCGTCCAGAGGGTTGCCAAACCCAGTTCTCTCTATGCCACCAGGCCCTGGACCTAGGCTATGGACGTCGCCGCTGTAGCCGCTGGATGCAGACATGGCCTTTCCTGAAACGTACTCTCTCAGCGATGGCTGCTGCTGACTATTGGCGATTGCAAGGTCGTTGAACATCCCGCGCTGCATGCAATTCTGGTCGCCAGAAACAGGAGGCTGGTTGTTGTTGTCGGCTGGCATCATAACGACCGAGCCAGCAATAGAACTGGCAATCGAGCCAGAGCCAGAATCCGGCGCTGACACCCGCGACTGAGCATGGGTGGCGCTACCTGTAACAAACCGGAGCATATCAGCCGAGTCGCCATATCTACCGCCGCTCTCGGGAAACACAGCGTGAGTATCTGTATAGTCTTCATCGTGGGAAGACGACGCCATCGAGGCGATGGACACAGCAGACGCCTTGCAGACTCGTAAGAGAGAGTCGTTGGCAGTAGGAGCAACTATGGCCAAAGAAGTAGCCGTCGTCGACAGCGGCTGCTGCTGCCTCTGCTGCTGATGAGGAGGCTGTTGGGTGGCAGGCGACTGCGGCAGCGGCGGAGAGACAAGCGCAGTAGATACACGAAGTACCTGCGGAGCACTTCCAGGCACAGTTGGTCCGCTAAGCACATGCACAGCCAGCGTGGGCGGCACAGTCAACGGAAGCTCGACGCCACCGATGACCACGTGCGAGGCAGGGTCAGCGTCGCACGAAATCTTGGTCGTAGGTTCAACTCCCATCGCCTCCCTCTTCAGATCCCTTTCCAGCGCCTCCTTGAAAAGCAAATCGTGAGGCACCGAGTCCCAGAAAAACACCTTCTGCTTCTT
>JANBQS010000737.1:0-12807 GCA_027577415.1 Coemansia sp. RSA 922
AGAATCGACCCGGACGTTTCGGCCAATAACAGACTGAGCGCTCTGTCCACCATGACACGATGATGGCGTGCGCCAGGCGCCGAATTTAGCATGAGCGAGAGAGGGGGGAGAGATGTGACTCCTAATTGTTGTTTAGGGCGTATTTTGTTGCTCAAGCCATCCCAAGTCACACGCTCTCCTTGCCCCGTTTTCCCTTGCCCCGGCCAACCAAAAATCCCAGAAAACACCTTGCCACCTGAATGCCTCGTGAAAGTGATAATGAAGGCCGCTGCTGCTGACAAAAAAAAGGTGGCCTATGCGCAATCGATGGCTGGCTGGCTGGCTCAGGGGCATGGGCAGGGAGGAGGTCTGGCGACATAGAGCAAAATAGCCCGCTCTAGAGGCAAATATTGGCAATCCAGCGCGATGATCCTCCTACTGGAGGTTGGGCGAAAAGTGACTGCTCTCCAAAGCAACATCCCTGCGTGTTTGAATTCCAAGCTTGGCAATAAACCGCCACGTGTTGCTTCTTTTGCCGCTTCCGTTCTCAGATTTTGTCCGTTGTGCATAAGCAATACGTTTTGTTCCCGACTTACATCTGGAATACCCAGCCGCATTTAAGCAGTCCACCAACCGGTCACCGCACGTGTAGAAATGATAGGCTCTCTCCTATCAATACTACTGCTCTCCCCCTCCATCTCTTTTTGCCAAAAACAATGAACAGGCTAGAACAAGGACTATAAATAACCTAGGCTTTGTCCCCTCTCTTTGGAAAAGAAAAGAAAACCGGCATGGTAGATATTCGCTGCTGCCGGTCTGCCACCCCACCCCCTATCTCTCTTGTCGGAGAATAAGCTAGTAGAGGCTGCTAGTTTGAGAGGCGCTTCTGTTTAGAATACTGCCAATTTCGCTTTGCAGCAGCTTAGGACAAGTCCAGCAGCGCCACGCATGTCCTCTAAGATCCCGCTTTTTTCTTCTTTTTTCTTCTTGGTGGCTGCTTCTTATGTTGCGAACAAGATGCATTGAGGGATGAGGCAAGTCCGACCACCTGCAAGTGCAGCAAGCATAAAAAAAGGGAACAGGAATCGATTGTTTTTGAGGACAAAGGGAGGATCTCTGTTTTGCCAATTGGCTGCATTGGCCGCCGCCGTCTAGGCGCGCATCCTGTCTGTGGTCAAATCAGATCAGCTAGTGGACACATAAATGCACTCTATCACAAGACCCTACTTTACAAGTATGTGCTCCACATGTCTATACATTGCATATGCATACTTCCGACAAAAGCAAACACAAGAAATATGGCGTCACATTGCCACAGTGCGGACTTTTACAAAGGTGTTCAACGATGTATATGTTTTGAGAAATAGTGTCATTGCGTAATCGCTTACCTATGTGCAGACTAATATCGAATAATCCTTCATGGAAGGAACTACACAAGAAAAACATTCACGCCTCCAAAAAAAAATAGAGCTACATTGCTTGGGAAAAAGAGTCTAGCGACGTTGCCACTGCTCCCAGGGCTCCCAACAACAGCGCGTCTGGTGGGAACCTTGTCTGAATCGCCCCAGCTGACCAAAACGACACCGCCCTGGCAATAGCCTGGCGAACAATACGCCCAACATTATCATCTGGTGCCTCGCTAGCAGACTGCACAAAGCCGCCTGTGAACCACACCTCGTTGACTCCCATCAGCCGCGCTTGGAACACCGCCAGCTGCCCCAAATTGTTGGTGACCATACGCAGCAATGCCGCCACCACATCTGCATCTGTCGCCTTGCCCTCCCCAAGCTTCCCCAGGAATCCAGCCACGAGGTCCGCCGGCATGCCAATAGCCTTGCTGGTCTCAACTCCGTAGATATCGCCGACCAGCGTATCAGCCTGCCCAGGATCCCCGCTCAGCTCTGCTGCGGTGACCGCCTCGCTAAAGCTAGTGAACTGAGTCAACCGCTGCACCAGTCCCCAGAACGTCGCTCCGCCAAGCCCACTCCCGCTAACTCGCTCATAGTCGCCATGCGCAGCACCTACACTTACCAGCGACACACCCGTGCCTACATTGCACACTAACGAGGGATACGCGACTGGGCCCTCGCTATCAGCCAAGCTCTTGGCATCAACCCGCCAGCCGTTGGTCAGAGCCTGAAGTTCTTCCACTATCACCAGCTCTAAACCGAGCATCTCTTCGATCTCTGTACGCAGCCGTAACGCCCCACCACCAGTTGCAAAAGCGCGAATCGTATGCGTTGGCTTAAGCACTCTATCATCCTTTACTCGCTGGGCAAACTTGAGAAAGTCGGATGTCAGGAACCAGAGCGCATAGACAGCTCGCTCATGTTCGCTGTCGCCAAACCACTCGAGCTTTCTAATGGCCTTCTTTGCGCCCCACGCAGATCCGAGATGTTCGTTCTCATGTGCCTTAGACTCTGAAGCGTTGCGAATGATGGCGGCTAGTGGATGCTCTTTCTGCTCAGTGCTTTTGTCTGGCACATATCCAACTCTTTCCACCAAAACAACTAATTGATTACTTTCAAAGTGGTATTAGTATAGTAAACTGTGTGGCTGGATGATTTCGTGACAATAGTATAAAGCTACTTACATTTTGCGCAAGATCCGCCAATATCCAAACCGATAAGCGGCTGGTCGTCAGAAAAGGTACTAGTAGATGTCGACATGATAGATTAAAATGATTGTGTCAAAGAAAAAAAAACTAGAGCTAAGGGCAACACAAATTGTCTTTGGCTGACATGGGAATTGCAACACAGGTGCATAGATTATTGCTTTAGGTCATACCCCCTTACTTGTAAAGTAATATTAGAATATATTTTGCAGATGGTACTAGACACAAATTGGCCACCTTTGATAGAAGCACACAAAGCACTCTTGCAAAGCAATATGTAACTGTGACACTAATGCAGAGCACAATATAGCGTTACCTGGCATGTTTCAACATGTTTCAACATTAGGACGGGCCATGCCTGTACTCCTCCTCCCGACGTCCAGAGATGCCAACTACGTGCAAAATAAAAACCAATATATGTGAGTATTAACAAAAAAGGAAAATGATGGTAACCAATCTTCAGCCATGGCCACGACTGCAAACACTGCATTTTATATGGTCATCAAGTGCTAGCAATTACAATATTCAAACTGCCAACGTTCTTTAACTGTATCCTCTACAGTGGCCATTATGCGTCAATAGGAGTTATTGCTTTCACAGATACGCCACTGTTTGCACTGTAGGGGTGTCACATAGCTGATATTATTTAATGACACCAGTGATCTACTTAAAATGTGAGAGTTGGATGGATGGATTAATGGAAGGGGGGTATGTAACTGCTAGACCTGGGCACCACGCTTGTCCTCAAACTCCTGGGCATCAGCAGTCGCAGTGTCGTCCAAGCGCATGCCAGCCGTCTCGCTGACCAGTGCTTCGGGCTGAGGCTCCAGTTCAGGCGCAGCCGTCACAACCGGCGGAGGAACCGGCGGAGGAGGAAGCATATCAGCGTCTTGACTGTCGTTAACCGACGACCCGCTGTTGGACTGATGGCTACCACGGCTAGTCGGCCTAGGCACACTCTCGTTTTGGTCGACATGTGCGGTCTGCGGAAGCGGAGGCTCGGTCGTCGAGGATTCAGGCTCAGCCGTCGAAGCTACAACGTCAGACTTCTCCTCTTCCACCACATTGCTGGGACGGAATTTTTCCGGCAGATTAGCCTCGCCAATACGTTCGGCCAAAACTCGAGGAGCGCTGGCCTTACTAACAACGACAAACTTTCTCTTCGTATCCTCCGATAGCCACCTACAAATGACGTTAAACACGGTCTCGCCCCATCCAGGCACATTGGCAAAGATCTTGGTCGCCAGAGACTCGGGATAATTATCCGACATGAGCTGCACAGTAGCCTTTGATGCAGCACGAGCAAACTTGTCGTATCCAAAGACACTGACGCCATCATAGTCGTGGACCTGAATCATATCGGCAACATTGACGAAATCCAGCATCCGCATTCCTCGCTCATGCAACTGCACCCGCCATCTCAGGAACCGATCCAAGTCACCAAACACTTGTTTGTTATCCAGGTTGCCGTAAAAGTTGTACGTCACTGGTCTTCCCTGTCCATCGTTGCCGTGGATAAAACCGACTTTACCAAAGACATCCTCGGGGAACTCCTCTTCCAAAATACCCTCGATGTTGAACTCGGCCCGCCATTTCAGCGCGTTGGTCAGCATCTGGCGTGCCAGGGCAATGTCACCGCTACGTGCCTTGAGGAACTTGTGCAAGATGACGTCGACACGAACATCGCGCTCCCCCTCCTCGTTATTGTCCACAGCTGAGGGGAGCAAAGGAACACCCCAGATAGTAGAGCTGATGGCTACGGATGTTAGTTTGCCGGCGTCCTCGATAACCTGGGAAAGTTGCTCGCGCAACTGGGCGATAAGCTCAACCTCACCCTCGGTAAAGTTCTGAGCCTTGCCAAGCAAAGACATTTTTTTTTCTTAGACTTTGTGAATTAGGCAAAAAAAAAAAAGTAAAAAAATGTTTGTTAAAAAAGGTATAGATAAAAACAGAGAGAGAGAAATGACAACAGAGACAACCTTCTCTCGCCCTTGTTCACGGAACGAGGATAAGGGGTGAAGTGACAACAAACAGTGCATACTATCACATTGGAGCTTATATTCAGATCAAACCCTTGGCTTTAGCTCTTTCCAATGATCGCAGTCTCTGAGCCGCGCGCTTGGCCTTTTGTCCCTGGTTCTTGCTCATTGGAGGCTCAAGCAAGCTGGATTTAAAAAAGTCGTCAACTGCTCCCTCATCCAAATCATCCAGACAAACACGACCAAAGCGACCCTGGCGAAATGCTTTGAGAAAGAACTGCAAAGTCTTGTCGGTATCAATTTCACCGCCATGCCGCAAGGCGCCAATCTTTCGTGCCAGCATATCCACCAGTTCGTTAATGTCGTCTGTTGGCCGCTCGATGCCCAGAGTTTGGCAACAACTACAAAACAAAAACAAAAACAATTAGCGTTTCCAAAAACACAAAACAAACCAAAATAAGTAAAAAAAGTGGTGTTTGACGTACTTTATGTTGTCTAGTCGGTTTAGCCGGAACAAAAGATAGTCGGCCAATACGCTTTCGTCGGCAATGTTGTCCTTGATACCACCTACAAATAAAAATTTTAGAATTGATTAGCGTCACATACATATGACAAAAACGAAACGATAAACAGACCTCCAAACTTACCAGTAAGTGCAACCTTGATAGCAGTCATTGTATCAGGGATATGTGGCATCATAACACCGGGAGTGTCAAGCAAGTAAACGGGCGGTTTATCAAACACCCTAATCTTACTACTAACAGCACGCGTAACACCAGGTTTAGCGCCGGTACTCGCGGCCTTTCCCCGATTAACGCCCGTCCGTCTCAGCGCGTTAATAAGCGACGACTTTCCCACATTCGGCATTCCCACGACCATGATCGAGAACTGCGGATATTTCACCGGGTCCCTCCTCGCAATATCCACAGCCACATCCAAGATCTGACTTACACTCTTATTAGTATCAGTGAAAATAGCTCGTTGCTGACGCTTAGCCATTTCCTCCTGTACTGTGCGCTGGATCTCGATAGGAGCCAGATCGGCCTTGTTATAGACTATCAATCGGTCTTTGCTGCCAACGAGGCGCTCGAATTCCATGTTGATGGAGGATAACGGGATACGGGCATCGCGGGTTTCTATTATCAGATCGATGGTCCGCATTTGATCGCGCATCTGTTTGAGGCCCTTGGCCATGTGTCCAGGGAACCAGTTGATCGCCGCTTCATGTGAAAACGATGTACGCGTAAGATTCAGCGATGCTCGTACTGCCATGGTTAGTAAATGTATGTAAAAGTTAATTTTTTCTTTTTCGAAACCGATGAGCGCAAAAAGAGAGTGAGTTGACTTTTAGCAGCTCAATTATAACTTTGTATATGGGTTTATTTTATTGGTAACATCTAGTTTATTTTATTCGGCTGGTTTGCGCTGCATCCAGCGGAAGTACTTTTTCCAAGTCCATGGACCCTCAGGAGGGAATATGTCGATATCGCCGTTACGCTCCATCTCGAGCAGCGAGCCCGTAGTCAGATCGATATCCAACATATTGACCCACTTTGTCTTTTTGGTATACTTCCACGTCAACCAAAAGATCAAGAACAGCGGCAATGCCAAGTACGTCGACACAAAGCCCAGAGCATCGAATTTCGGCCAAATAGTGCCATACCCTTGCCCAAAGATAATAACAACGAGCAAGGACAAGGCATAAATGGGACCGAACGGGAAGAAGGCCGCGCGATATGGCAAGTCCTTGACATCATACCCTTGAGCAACGTAGGCACGACGGAATCGCCAATGGCAGAGACCAATACCCATCCAAAAGCCGATTCCAGAGAGGCCCGACAGATTGATGAGGAACACGTAGACGTTTTGGTTGCCCGCCAAAGAAATGCAGAAAATGACCGTCGACCATAGCGCAGTAAAAGTCAGAGCCCAGATAGGCACGCCGTGCTTAGTCACTTTGCGGAGGATCTTGGGCGCCTTTCCCTCCTTAGCCAACACCCACATAACGCGCGTGCAAGCGTAGAGTCCAGAGTTACCAGCCGACAATACGGTAATTAGAACGACAGCGTTCATGATATGCGCAGCCCAGCTGGCACCGGCCTTTTCAAACACCATTGTGAAGGGCGAAATACCCACATCGCCCACGCCGCCTGCCTCCACCAGGTTCTTGTCAGTGTTGGGGATTACCAAGCCAATTATCAGGATCGAGGAGATGTAGAAGAACAGGATCCGCCAGAACACCGACCGAATAGCCCGAGGCACATCGCGACGCGGGTTAGCACACTCGCCCACAGTGACTCCAACAATCTCAGTACCTTGGAATGAGAACGCCGCCACAATACAGGCCTTCAAGATACCGACAATATGGTCTTTAAAAGGCGCGCCCTCGATATGCCAGTTACTACCGCCGATATATTCGCCGCCGGTAACTCCGGTAACTGTCAAAATGCCGACAATCAGAAACACAAATACGGTGAGGACCTTGAGACTAGACATCCAGAACTCTGCTTCGCCGTAACCTCGCACCGAAATGGCGTTAAGCAAAAACATAATTACGAGGGCGATCAGACTCCACACAATGCCGTTGATATGCGGAAGCCAGTACTGCACGATAATTCCGCAGGCAACAAGCTCAGAGGCCACAGTAAGCATCCACGAGCACCAGTAGTTCCATCCAAACGCAAACCCCAGAGCTGGGTCCATGAAGCGGGCCGCAAAGTGATTGAACGGGTCAGAAGTCGGAATAAATGTAGACATCTCGCCCAGCGAAGTGCATACGAAAAATACCATTGAGCCGATAACCAGGTACGCCACCAGGCTACCTGCAGGTCCCGCTGTAGCCAGCGTCGTGCCGCTACCGATGAATAGGCCGGTTCCAATAGTGCCACCAATGGCGATCATCCCCATTTGTCGGCCCTTGAGCCGTCGCTTGAGCTTGGGCTCGTCGTGCTCCCGGATACTGTTGGGCGACCCATCGGTGCCAATATGCTTCTCCTCATACATGTTATCTTTGGCATCATACGAGTCGTCGTGTTTGGCTCCAGAATATGCTGATACGCGGTGGTGCAGAGACCCTGTGGTGACTTCAATGTCGCCGTTAGTACCTGACATAACCAGTTTTTGTTAAAGACACTTACAATAAAAAAGAATATATAAAGTTAGAAAGCAAAAAGAGATAAAGAATTTTTGGGGGAGGAAAAATGGCCTCGCCTTATACTCAATTGAGAGAGGCGTCTGGCCTTGCTCTCCCTCCTGAGAGGGGAGTGTGTAACTCAGGGGGAGGGGGTGTCACTAATTGGAGAGCGGAAATATCTACCACTCAGTTTTGAGCTCTAGGAATGCCAATTGGGTAACGGATAAAAAAGTGTGGGCGCGCAAGACGCCAAAGACAAGAGATGTGCACAAACTCTACGAGATCTACGACTGACGCTCCATCATTCCGCTCCGCTAATGCGCCGCTCACTAGTCCACATTAGGCAACGGCATTTCTTTTTTATTCACTACTGCTTGATCGATGCTATCGCTTCCAAAGAAGCATATAACGCTGCATGCCTTTTGGCTGTCACAATAGTCCTTTCTCGTGATGAAACGCTGCCAAGAGGCCGCCTCCCCTTCCTCATGAGCGCCCGACATGTGCTGTTCAAACAGGAAAATATGCGATATATCACCATGTGACACCTTCCATTGTGCTACCATGGGAAATGGTGCCTCCCCCGCCCCGACTTTTCTCACAATGTTTCGGCCAAATAATTTAGTTAATCGACTTTTTTTTTTCCCAGGATGTGCGCGTGACTTGTTTGAATCAAAGAAATATTATTATAGCAAACTACTCTGCGTAAATAAATGGACATACTGGTACGCGGTATGTCGATCAGTCATCCGACAAGGATCCAAACCAGCTCTCCGATAATCCACGCCGTTGTTAGCATCTACCTGAGCGTCTTCAGGCAAGATCATCGTCAACAGTTCCAACATCAATCCACGAGTCTGTTCGGGATTAGAGCAAGGCAAATAATTGATTTCGATAATCAACCCTTTATAACTAGTTCCGACCATCATATTACCAGTCCTTATTATCCAATCGTCCCCCTCATAGCTATACCCCTCGACTCGGGCTGTTTGTCTGGGTGTCCATAGGTTTTTGAGTCGCAACACTATTGATTCCATTTCGGGCTCAGCTTCGACCACCACTCGGTTACTGGCCATTACGTAGAATTGACGCCGCGAGGTGCCCTGTCCTCGGATCACCAGGTACATGGATTGGTCGGATGCCGTGCCACGAGGTGCGGTGAGTGCGGGTACTTTGATGTTTTGGTGTTGGACAAAGTTATATGGTGAGTGGAATAGCTTGGTGTCCATGCTCCAACGGCCCTTGAGACTGGCGCGTAGTCCGCGTAAGAGCCGTTCTTGGAGAAGCCCTAACGATGCTGTGCCCTGCGCATCCTTCCACCACAGAACCCACGTCGATCCAGCCATTGGTGAATATGTATGCAAGTAGACAAATAGATAAATGGAAAAGTGTACAGATAACGCGCAAACACTTGGTGATGGTGAAGTCGCTATATTGCCGATTGAGACCGTTTTGGGATACTAATCAAAGACTGATTAGCTAGATATGATTACCGATGTGTTAGTTTTTTTTTTCTTTTCTTGTAGTAAAAGCTTTGAGGAGCTTAGGCTGGCTGTAGTTCTCAACTCTATCATTTTTTATTTTTATTATTTACAATGTCATCAATTGCTGCTGCAGACGTTGTTGCCGCCGCCGAGTCGCAGGTCCCACCCACAGAGACCGTCGAGCAGACTGTACCATCGAGCGAGGCTGCCGAGCAGACTCTTTCCAAGAAGAAAAAGAAGAGAAAGCCCAAGAACCTCCGTGCACAAAACCAAGGCAAACCCGTAGTAACGCTAGTAGTCGACACCAACCCATTCGTCAAGGGACTAAAACTAGAGACACTTGCCACCAAATTCGTAACAGTACCCGAAGTCGTCCACGAACTACGCAGCAGAGCATCCAAGGATCGATTCCACGAGCTAGATATCAAACACGGCGTAGAACTTATTAACCCAGATGCTGAGAGCATGCAGATCGTGTGCAATTTTGCCAAAAAGACCGGTGACTTTGCTAGTCTCGCCATCGCCGATCTCAAAGTTATCGCTCTCGCTTTTATGCTCGAAAAGAAGGAAAACGGTATGCGTCGTCTCAGGACTGAACCCGTTGGTAATAATCCTAATATCTCCGATCGCAAGCTGTTGGAGTCTGCGGAAATTGCTGGTGGTGCTCAAGAAGACAGTGACTGCGAGGATCTGCCAGAAGAGGACGTGACACCAGAGGATGTGCCCGTGGATATCCAGCAGAGTATGGCTGCTCTAACGGTTACGAGTGACGAACCCGAGCAATCCGTAGCTCCTTCGGCGTCTATCGAGGCTACAGCCGAGGCAGAAGAGGTGGTAGAAGAGGCGGCCGATGAGGTATGCCAACCAATTGACGAGGTGGCGCTAGACAGCAGCGAGCCGTCGATGATTCTCCAGAGTGTATCCAACGATGACGAATTTGAAGTTGGCAGCGACGAAGAGTTCAGCGACAACGAGTCAGTCAACCAGAACGACGACGACGACGAAGGTTGGGAGATAGCCGGACCCAAGCCCAAGAAGCAACAACAAGTCCAAGACAACTTCTTCAAGGGCGATTGGATTACCCCACAGAACGTCAAGCAAAAGCAAGCAGTCAGTGCCATGGGCATGAAGGAAGCCCAGGGATCCAACTCCACTCGGACTGTTACCAAAGTAGCCTGCGTGACCTCCGACTTTGCCATGCAAAACGTAATGCTCAAAATGGGCATCAGTCTAGTCACCCCCGACGGTGTTGCAATTACCCGACTGAGCACCTGGGTCCTCCGCTGCCACGCCTGTTTCCATCTGACCGGCGATATGACCAAACAGTTCTGCCCCTCCTGCGGCTACCCAACCCTCAAGCGCTGCTCGGTGACCACCGGCACCAACGGCCGCCTCCAAGTCCATCTGAAGGCCAACTACAAGTATAACCTGCGCGGTACCGTCTTCTCCATCCCCAAAGCTACCGGCGGCCAGCATAGCAAGCGTGACATCATTACGCGTGAGGACGACAAGGTCTATATGCGTGCCATGAACTATCGCAAGGCTATGGACGCCAAGAGCAACGCGGGTCTGAGCGGCGCAAACTCGCTGTTTGATCCTGATTTTATGCCTGGACTCTTGCAAGCCGGCTACTCCACCAGCAATAAGGGCTACGGTATCGCCACCGATTCCCGCGGGATGCCCATGGTCGGCCGTAACTGCAAGAACCCCAATACCGTGCGGAAAACAGGTAACCGCAAGAACAAGAAGCGCTACGAGTAAAGAAAAAATAATGAAGACATTCTGTTACCAATATCAAAGAATAAAATGATTGAAAATATAAACGCAAGAAGCAACTAATGGAAATTGTGTAGCTATTCGCGCCACGTCTGGTAGAATTTGTTTACCGATAGGGTAAGCTCCTTTGAAAACACGTCAGCAAACCCTGGGATCTCGTGCTCCAACCGGCGGATAGTCTCGGCAAGCGTACAGTACGCCGCCTTTGCCTGCGAGTTGCTCGTCAGCTTCTCCAAGCGCACCAGCGTGGGCATAAGAACATTGTGGTAGAGGTCCTCAGGAGAGTTCTGCCTTCCATTAGCTCCCGGTGCTGCGCGCTGAGGCTGTGGGTGCTGTAAATGACCGTTACCCCCCGGGTTGCCGATTTTGGCCTGCTGCAAGCGCGACGACGACGGCGAGCCGCTTGATTGATGCGACGACGAAGGGCGGCTACCAGCACCGCCAGGTGGAGGAGGTGTGCTAGATCCAAAGCCAGGGCCCAAGTTAGAGCGCGGGTTGGAGATGTTGACTGGGCTCGAGTTGTTGACATGGCGCTGCTGCAGGCCAGGGCTAGGAGGCGGAATGTTGGATCCAAACCCACTCGGAACTCTGTTTCCTGCACCTATGCCCATTCCCAAGCCGTTGACATTGCCTCCCCCGCCAACGCTGACATTTGAGGCTGTGCTGCCACTGCGCGAGCGATTACCGTGCCCAGAGCCAATGGGCGGCGGTGCTGGAAGTGCCGACATGTTGCTCGAGCTGATAGACGACGTCGACGCATTCGTAGTTGAATTTGATGCAGACGTGTGCAGCTGCCGCACAGGTATCGCTGGCGCGAGGCTCGCGTTCTTTTGCGGAGTGCTAGGTAGCGCCTGACGAACGGTACCAAAGTCCCATGCCACCTGGTCATCGTCTTCCTGCGAGGTGCGCTCAGGCTCGTTCTTGCTACTGCGGCTCTCAGGGACAGTCTTCTTCCAGCTCTGCCACCTCTTGATGAGATCGGTCAAGTGCTCGGTCCGCTTGGCCGACCGAATAAACTTGTGCTTGAGCAGCTGCTCGGCGGTCGGTCTCTGCTTCGGGTCCTTTTTGAGGCAAAGCGAGACAAATTCCTGGAAGATCTTGGTAAACTCGGCGCCCAGCTCTGGGGGCTCATTTTTGGGGATAACGAACAAGACCTTCATCGGGTGCAGCTCAGCGTGCGGCGGCTGGCCCTTGGCTAACTCGATAGCCGTGATGCCCAGCGACCAAATGTCGGCCTTGTAGTCGTAGCCGGACTGTTTGATGACCTCAGGTGCCATCCAAAATGGCGTGCCAACAAATGTGTTTTTGCGCGTAAGTGTAGCCGTGATTTGCCCCGACACGCCAAAGTCAGCCAGCTTGACGTGGCCCTGCAAAGTCAGCAAGATATTGGCAGCCTTGATGTCACGGTGGATCTTGTTCTCGTGGTGAAGATAGTTGAGGCCTAGCAACATCTCGCGCAAGATAATGGCAATGTACGTCTCACTAACGCGTCCAGGCTTCATAAGGTCGGCGCACGAACCGCCACCACAAAACTCCATGACGATCCACAGCTTGGATCCGTCCAGATACGATCCATAGTACTTTGTCACCGATGGGTTGTCGAGCTGCGACAGAATAAAGATCTCTTGCTGGATGTCTTCGATTTCATCCTCGGCGCTCTCCAGGTCGATAATCTTGATCGCCACCTGGCGCTTTGTACGGTTGTCAAAGCTATGCAACATCGTGAAGGTGTGAGAACAGCGACAAATAAGTCCAAGTGCATTAGCATGACTGTATTGTGGTGTTGGGTGTCGCGCTTCTCCAAGCAGTATTTATCCGCAATATTTACCCTTTAAAGACTTCGCC
>JANBQS010000738.1:0-12776 GCA_027577415.1 Coemansia sp. RSA 922
TTGCTCAAGGCCTTGAACGAACACCGCATTAGACAGCAGCAATTCCCAGCCCTGACGCCTTTAGTCAGCCCAAGCGAGAGAGCCGCGCCCGCGTTCGATAACGCCCCTCGCGTCCTAGTGATTAAGAAGGCCCCGGTCAGCTCACGGGCTAGCAGCGGCTGGTCGACGCCACCACCAGCCACATCAAAGTCGAACGCGACAAGGTCGAATGGAGTGCAGCCAGACCAAGACTCCAAGCGCTCGTACGCAACTAGCTCTCATTCGTCAGCAGCATTTCCATCGCTAGGGTCCTCGGGTGTCCCAACAGTGACCACTCTAGCTTCGCAGCTACGCATTGGAGCCGCAGCAGCCAACAGCAGCCGTAATTTACACAGTGCAACAACGCCAGTACGTACTCCCTTGTCGGTTGGCTCTCGTACAGTGGCCCCAGAGTTTCCTGACCTGCCAGTCGCTGCAGTTTCCAGGCCGCCTATTATTCCCATTGATCGGAATGCCACGTCAGCTTGGGATGGGACTGGCGTCGGGTCTAGCGACAACTCGAACAGACAGTCGAGATCTTCCAAGCAATCTCGCAACTCAAAGGGCAAGCAGGTTTTATTCCGCGCTGGATAGGTTTAGAATATATTTCACACTAGAATTCTTGGCTTACCGACGCACTGTCAATAAAGTGCTGAGCCCGACCTAAAATACTGTCCGGTATTCCAGCGCTTCTGGCACACGCTATAGCATGCGCACTGGAGCTGACAACCTGATCTGTAGCCCTACACATAGATTAAATATATGCCACTAAGTAACTTATCATACACACGCCAAGACATGGACAACTGACTTACTTGTAGAGATAGACTAGCCCGCTCGTGCTTTCTCTAAACCCCATTGCCTTGACTTGTGCGTGAGTCCAGATATTTCGCACACAGGAAATCTGCCGTATTTCTACACAACAGCAAAATTCTTCAATAGTTTAGTCGACGAAAAGTTAACCTCTACGGAATTGAGACACGTTTGCGCCAAGTCTCGAGGTCTCACTGCTTGTGTTTGTCTGTGGCCATATTGCTTACCCTGGAAGTGAGTGGCTGCCAAAACAGATGGCCGGTTGTCATTGCGCAAGCTCAAGGAGGCTAGAACACCACAAAGTAAGCTGACGCCGTCGACAGGCGCTGTTCCACGCCCAAACTCATCTAGCAAAACAAGCGAGTTGGCGCTTGCGAGCTCGGAAATCTTTGCTACAGCGCTGAGATCTGCGCTGAGTGCGCTCATCTTGCGACTTAGTGACTCGGTCGTCTTGCCCATAGCCAAGACACGATCAGTCAATCCAACTAAGGCACTCTTTGCGGGGACTGGGCTGCCGATATGTGCCATATAAATGATGAGCGCAATCTGCTTTAGAAGCGCACTCTTCCCCGAGGCATTTGGGCCGACCAGCACCGTAGTGCGTTTAAATGGGCCACATGACGCATCCAAGTGGTTGCAACCATTTTCCGCAAGATGAAAGTCGTTTGGGATAAAGGGTGTTGTGCTGGTAACGTACTCGTACACAGGGTGACGACCTTGGATAATATGGACGCACGCCGCATTTGTCAGCCGTGGCTGGCAGTAGCCTTGTATCTTTGCTATGTGCGCCATAGATTGCAAGCTATGTAAACAGTTGCGTTGGGTATAGAATGCCACTGTTATTAGTAGACATTGACATCCGGTAATATGACCAGTGGCTAGGCAATTAATATTTATATCATCCACATCTGCAATGCAGACTTAACCTACCAGTCCAACTGCGATGCAAGCTCCAGAGCTTGAATAATGTCCCGGATGTACGAACAAATGTTGTTTTGCAGCTCGAGGCTTACTTCAGACTCGGCATCTACCTTTTGCAGGCTTGTTTTAGTACTCGTCGCCATGTCGGCTGGTTGGTTTTCCATTTCGTCATGACTACTTACCAACAATTAAGCTATAGATATCGCCTGGCGATCTATCAAGGAGCTGGGTGACGCCGTTTTTGTAGTAGCGCTGTTTGTCCGTTTGAAACTAAGATCAGAATAAAAAAATTGGCACATGGTCTGTTGTTTCTCATTAGTAAGCAGTGGACAGATATCGATGTACGCGCCAGGGAATCTATGCTTACCTTTAACGTCCAATCGTCAAGATGCGGCATTAACTGATGGCCACCAGCGAGGTTACTGTCGACGGATGATAAGAACCCCAACTGTGGAAAGTACACGGCGACAACAGGGACGCCAGCCTCTGCTTCCATTTTACAGCTTGCCTCTCCCTAGGATAGCAAGCGAATACCAGAGTTTAGACTTAGTTTTGTTCAGTTAGCTAGTGGCCTGCTCCTTAATATTTGTTGGCATTAATGAATTAGCGCCCACTTACCAGTAGATCGTCTAGCTTGCTAAATTTCTCACGCAAGTGGTCAACCTTGCTGCTGACACCAGGTGCAATCACGACCCTCTCGTCTAGCCGGCTCGCATCAAAGTCCACCGAGTCAATTATCATGGCCCCCAATGCGGCCAAGCGCGACTGATCGACTGCGAGAAACTAGAGTATATAATATTAGTCAGTGCTGAATGTCATAGACCACAGGCCCTATGGACTAGTGTTGGCACACATTATGCTTGATTGCACTTACAGCTTTAATTAACATCGGGGCCGTACTCATAGACGTGACTAGACCGTGCAGCTTGACGATGGCATATGCAAACTGCGCGAGCGACTCCAAATCGGCAAGCAAAAGCTCTGTCTGGATCCGTAAGCAGGCTACCTTTATCGACTTGACCTTGGACAACACGGCACACATCTCTTCTAGAGGTTTTGAATGCATGTCCATTGCCAAATAAGTTACTGCTGCCTGTCTCTCGGATACTTCTGCCAGCGATTGAAGCGGACACATGATCCAATCTTTGAGCATATCGCGACCATTGGAGTTCTTAGTCCTATCGAGAAATTCTATATTTCGATGAAAGTTAGTGCAATTTGAATAAATTACGCCTGTAGCAGTACTGCCTCCTCCCATCAACTTACTAAAAAGAGACATCCCCTCACTCTTTTTGGCTTGTGAGTGCATATTTGGATGCCTCTGCTTGTCAAACACGCCCAGATACCTATACGTAGCGAATTTCTCTGACCAGGTGGTACATTAGCCATCACCAACCTAAAGGCAAACATCCTGTGTTATATGTTTTGATACCTTGTGTTACTGCATGTGCATCCGACAATTCCATATTTAACTTACTCTAGCGTCATTGCATCGACGAGCATAAAACTTTTCCTACATTCCCGGCCAGGTTATAGTTGTGTCAGTTGTGAGCAAATTCCGTCAAAGATATTCCACGTATCAGCTTACGAATAACCTTACAGCTGAACCGGCTTTACAGCAATAGGGGTAGACAGTTGACCATTATTCGTTTCAGACAAGTAGGCGAGAAGGGCGCCAGCACACCCAACCTATTCATTCTGTAATTAAACAAATTAGTAGCTCTCGTGTGCATGTATGCAAAAGTAGCTCTGGTACAGATCGTAATACTTACAGAAAGCCGGTGTTCATAGACAAATCCTTCGTTGATGCGCTCATCCAGCTCGATTGATTCTTTTGCAGCGGCTGCTATATTCTCAGTCAGGCCAAACAAGCGCTTCTCGGCATTAACAAAATCAAACGCCTCAACGCCAACAGGCACAACCTCGCGACATTTTGTGTCGAACGAAGCTACAAACAAGATGTCATTCATTAAACCGCAAACATTATTTGATATGCTCTGCTTAGCATCTGCATTATAAACAGCTCACGTTTAAAAAGAAGCCCACTTACACAATTCGCTTAGAATGCTGCTTATATTTCCGCCAAAGGCGTTTCCTTGCGGGTGCAAAACCACATCGGCCAATGTCTGCTTGATGACTATGTTACATAAAAAACATGTTTAGCAAATCCCCTTTTTAATCTAGATTTAGGGTGTCTGCCAAACAAACCCGAATACCTACGTGATTGCAGTGCCAGTTTAGACGTGGGTTGCTGCTGAGCAACGCACATAATTGAGAGCTGGCGGACTACTGTGTCGTAAATAGCAGCGCCAAACATGTTGTCAACAATCTGTATCGCGGATATGTCCTATATTTGCGTGTCGTCTCTTCTGGTATACCATTTAGCATGTGTCCATTTCTTATCAGACAACAACATGTTACACATACTAGAGCCTTTGCCATGGTTATTTACTTGGTGTCAATAGAGAAAAAGTTAATCAAAAGAGTCAAAAGAGAGTGAGCATGCACAGTTTAAAATATCTTTGCTAAGGAGTGAGTATATGCTAGCAATTGCGAGAGTATGCTACACTATCAATCAACGCGTTGCTGACTGAAGTTACGTGAATCTCTTATCAGAGGCGATGGAGCCGAGCCTAAAACGTTCATGATCGCAGGCAAATTGCATAAGTGATAAGCCCCGATATCAGCGTTAGTATTATGATGTTAGCCTTTCAATGTTGCCACAATATTAGCGTGTAATACGTGAGTGCTTACCAGCTCCGGTCAACGTGCTTGTCGACAATCTGGTTAATGGTTTGCTGTCGAATTACATAGGGATGCGTGAAGGAGCGGAAGAATGCCTGTATTGCTCTTCTGTGACCATTGATCGCGGTCGCGCGTACGGCAGTGGGCAGTGCGTCTGCTGAAACTATTGCGCCATCGCATAGCGGGCCAAAGGGCTTAATTTGCTCGTCGCAATAGATGCCGATTCCGTACTCTCCCGCTTCAAGAGGCCGAATTTGTATTTGAACATTACCAAAGTCGCCGCTGATTGTCTCTGGCCGGTAGTTGTGATGGCTCTCATTCCAGATGATGTGGACATGGTCGTTGCCAATATGGCGCTTCTACAAATTGATCAAGACATGTTCAACTTACCTCCACAGTTAGTACGACTAGAAAAGATGTGAGATACGGAGTGAGCGATCCTTTCAACTACGGCTATAAGAACGCATTTTTGATTAACTTTGTCTAGCCTACCTTTCCCATCTGTCGCATATCTTTCTGATCTTTGGGCATAGCTGCTGCCTCATGGAACGCAACCTCGATGCTTTCGTCGGCATAGTAGGGGCATGATTCTCCGTCAGAGCCATTGCTCTCGAGCTTTCCGGTAAATCCTTGAAACGTCGCCAAGTTGACCTGCCACCCTAAGCTGTCAACAAAGCTTCGATAGGACCCACTTGTATCAAGTAATGAGTTTGACAATATTTCGGCCTCTGACCACTGTCCCGGACCAACGTAAAGAACTGCGACCTTGATTGTCTCGCGCGCGTGGATCCGATCTAACGCCCGAATATCGCGGAACAAAGACTCGGACTTGACCAGCGGGACGTAGTAGTTGACGGTCGTTTTGCGTGCGCTATACACAAGTTTGTGCTGTATCAAGTTGCGGAACAAGTTCATCTTCAAAGGACTAGGTGCTGGCAAGTAATAGTTAGCGAATTATCGCAAGCCCTGTCTATCATTTGATAGAGACACTCAAGTTCAATGCCCAATTGGCACAGCCTTTGCCAAGGCAGTACAAGCAGCTATAAAACATACCTTACAGGATCTTCATTCTGCAACCCACTAGAGAACACACGAAGGCGAGATGGGTCGACTTTGTACTCGACCGAGGCTACCGATCTGCTGCTGTCTCCGTCATCCGAACTACCGCTTTCGCTATAATAAGAACGCGCGTCACTACATGCCTGCGCTTCTGCGGCCACAAATGTAGAAATTTGGTCTGTCAGCGCGGCATTGCTTATGCATAAGCCATCCAGATGTTGTCCCGATCCACTGCCAACGCTCGATGTGCTCCCTTCAGAATCATGTAGTAACCGATCTTGGAATTGTTTTCCCGCGTCAGTAGTCAGCGCACTATAAGGTATGTGATGTGAAATGAAGTTAGCACTGTAAGGAGTGCCTTACTTGGTAGGACCGATGCGAGTCAACTTTTTTAAAACGATACTTGCCTAATAACCGGTATATGCTGCCTTTTGCTGCTGTATACGTAGACCTCGCTTTCGTCACTAACCACCTTACAGGGTAACTCGGTTCTGGTAGCCAAGTACTTGGGCTTGTAGGAGTTTTCGCTCTTTTCTGGGGTGAAATGAGCGCGTACAGCCCACTTACCAGTGCATCCTCGCGTGATACTGCGGCAAACTATATTGGCATGTGCAAATGGACAATCGTTGAAGGTGGTTAGGTTAGGTGCATCGGACTAATGTTTAGCAACATGTATTCGTCATTTTGGTGGATATATATATATATATACTTACAGGGTGTCCCAGGTTCGTTGTATATCTTGAGAATGCTGTTTCCATGTGAGAAGAAAAAGACACGATCACTACTAAAGTCTTCGAGCACGCATGAGTCTATATGCGTATACTCGAATCCACTACATTTCGAGGCATGGGGAATGGTCAGTTTAGCTCATATTTCCAGGTCAGTAGGCGGCACTTGATGGATCACACAGTGTACGTACCTATCTGGGGCCCCCATATATTGAGTTCGATCGTCTTCGTCAAAATTGAACAGAGTACCTATATACAGCACTTCTCCCAATTGCTACAACGACGTCAAGCCAAGCAGTAAAGTGAGTATTCAGTAGGCACATTTGTAAGGGTTCTGAAATGTTTAGCGAGCTCGACTTAGTCAAAGGAGGATATAGCGGCAACTTACTTTAATCGACTCTATGGCTTCATCTCTTGCTTCTTGATCCGTACTGGTGAATGACGGAGCTGCCTCAGCCTTTTCGTCATGGTCGTCGACGTAGGTGGTTGGTACAAGAGAGAGAACAACGCCGCTTCCCGTGTCGGTGCCAACCAGAGCGCGATTGTGCTGGTGTCCACAAATGGCTTCCAACGATGTTGGGTGAGCACAACTGTGGATTATTTTCTCTACAAAGAAATCGCGAATAGACGTGGCGCTGGTCTCTGCTGGCCGAGTGTCAGCGTCAGTGATAAGCTCGGGTGCCTTGATGATAACTGTCAATAGCAGACTGACCATATCTCGGAGTATTAGGACTACACTGGCGAGAAGTATTTCATTGTTCATCGAGTATCATAGCAGACGACCACATTTGAGCAGGTGTTTAGTTGAAGCCGATAAATGGCAGGTGCATTCGTATTGATGCCAGTAGATACTTGCCATTATTTGCGTTGTAATCCGGAACGTTCCTGGCAAACTGCTCGACTATCGCCCGCATCAATTCCATGGCTAGCACTCTTGTGCGAGCCTATATGCCTCAAATTAATTCACAACAATTGCTTTGTGGGTTAGCTTCTCCAGTCTAGGCCTCGCTAACTCGAACTGCGAGTAATCATCGTGTACGTATCATCGTCTCTAGCTTGGCCGCACTTACCTTGCCCAAAAATGACACTATGTTCGACCTTACTACAAGGAACATGTTGAGACAACTGACTGCCATTCGTAAAGTGTCGTGTTGTACCGAGAAGAGTCGACTAATTAAAGCGGTCATGCAGTTGTCCACGATCCGACTGTTTTGGAGCCTACAGAAAAATAAGAATCGAGTGTTTGAGATATCAAAAAAAAAAAAAAAACAATTCATGGTTAATAGCATGTCATAGCCACGTAAATGCGCCAATTTATACAACGTCAATAATACGTACCGCTTGTTAGAAATACTCAACTCTGTCAGGCATATTATCGACAACCCCGACAGAACGGCGTGTTCGACAAGTGTGCTACATCTTTGGCTGTAGTACTTTAGGCAATTGCTATCCAAAAGAATGCGGTACATGGTATCGCACGACCGACCAAAGAGCGGGCCTCCCTCTTTCAAGGCGATTGAGTACTCGCGAGTTGCCAAGGGATCGACTATAGTCGGGTAAGCTGTTTTCTCTAGACTGTCTACAACCGATCCTAACTCGCTGCTGTACTCGGCCTTATTTGTCATGTTGGAATCAGAAAGTGGTCGGATCTTCAGGTGTACGTGGTTGGTGTTTAGCACTCGCCCACTGCTAAGTATTGTCGCCATTGACACCAGCAGCTTAACTGCGCCGCAGATGGCCGGCTCTGGGAAAACCCCGTCATATGAGCTACTCTCGAGTAGCAGTCGTCGAAGACCCTTGTCCAGAGAATACATCAGCATCCTTGCGCCGGATATACCCAGCGACAGAAGCAAACTGCACTCGACCAAAAACACTTGGATTTGGTCAATGTTTATAGGCAGGCCGGCCTACACGCACAAATATAGCAGCTTATTAAGCGTGTCGATTTTAGGAGTTATAAGGCTACTTGTATTGCAAGCTAAAACCAACAGGTTGATTGTTACTTACCGCAAGTGGCGACAGTGTTATCAATGCCGTTTGTAGAAACCGTGACCGCAAAAACAAAACTCGGCTGTTTACGCGATCCAGGCACCAACACCCCAAACGAAATATCGCTGTCTGAGCCATGCGCCCCCGACATTCGCTAACACTACATGGTTGCATCCTCAGTTGAACAAAGGGCACTTTGAATATTAACAAAGTATTTCAAATTTTGATGTCGGATACATGTCGTATCGTCACAAACGAACTGTGCCCGTTTGACCTACCTGAAGCTAGTTGCCATTTCGGCGACCCACCACGAAGTATTCAGCAATACGTCGTCGTTGTCAGGAGTATACCGAGAGCAGTCAAGCACCGCCCGATATACATCCCACGAGTTGATTAAGCCTCGAAGGATAATCTCGCTTTTAATCCCCTAGAGCAGCATGTACTGATAAGTTAGGTGTTTGCAAAAAAAAAAAAAAAAAACAAAGGCTTACATTGCTTGGCGCTTTGTGACCTACTCAAACTTACCTGTGCCTTTACCGGCGACCCCAATAAGCCAACCCACACCAGCCACAGTTTTTTGAGGTCCATGACTGGGTTGTCTTGCGAAGCAACAAACTCGCTGATGTGAAAGTCGGTCCACACTGCTTCAAACTGCCAGATCCTCGACATAAGGGTATCCAAGAAGCTGATTGCAGCCTATATCCGATAGCAATGGTTAGTAGCTTTGCTCAAACACACCCAACAATTGGCTAAGGTTTTAGCCACAGCATGGTGTTTACTTACAGCGCTGTTGAGACGAGCAATCTGAGACTTTTGTACGCCTATATCAACCCCGCGAGTAGAGTTTTTCAGCTGATGGTGCAAGTGCTTGGACACTATTGCACGTCTCGAGCGATTAGTTTTAAGCTTTGCTGGGCCTATCGCAGAAGGGCGGGAGGACCGAAATTGAAGTTGCATCGAAACCATGCTATCTGGCGATCTGACAAGTTCCGCTGCCTCATCATCCTTTGATGGAGTTGCCGGCTGCTGCTTCGCCCGCGAACGTAGTATCGTCGATTCGGTAGGCTGTCTTGGCAGCGAAGTCCCGGATTGAGTGGATTCGCCCAAAGCTGGTTTGGTCAAGGCGGCGCTCGCAGGAGGGATGACAAGCTGGGCGCCGTCCGGAGCAGCCAAATGATCTGGAGCCTCGTTTTGCGAACGCATGCTAGACTTTCTGCGGAAGGGCGTGGTGAGCTTCTTCCACATGCCAGTTGAGGCCGACGAATCTTCAGAGTCTGGTGCAGGCCTAGATTTAAAGCGTGACTCGTCGAAACTGCTGCTGTTCATACGAGAATTACTAGCCGTGCCAACACTAGTAGAAGTTGGAATGCGCGTCCGACTCAGCTCTGGGCGTTGCTGCAAGTAGGTGTAGTTCCGCAGCACCCTTGGCGGAGTCTCATCTTGCAAGCACGCCTCTTTAAGGAGATCGCTGGGTACAAAGTCGCCAAGTGGGTGGAGATTCCTTGAGCCAGACACAGCAATGAGCACGTAGACAGAGTTGGCGGTCTTAAGTCTCGGCGTGAGTTGGTTGTTCTTCATGGCGCTAACCAACCCGTCGTCGCTGCCCAAGACACTCTGTATGCACATGGTCTTTGCCTTTTGTTCTTCTTGCGCTGCCTGCTGCTGCTTTGCAAACACCATACGCATAGAATCCCACGTAAGCTTGGACGTAAAGTTGAACGGAGTCGCCGTTTCTAGACTGTCGCTGGAGCTGTCCGGCTCCAAGTGGTGGGTTGGCATTTGCAAGCTGTTTATATACATGTCGGCTTTGCTCAATCCCTTTCGCTGACGCTGACCCGAAAACATGCTCTCTTGGATCAGTACGCGCTCGTCTACTTTAAGAATATGCCGGCCGCGTGCAATGGTCAGGGCGCGCAGAACGTTGCACCACACGTTCAAGTGAATGGTCCATACTGTGCGCGTGTTATACAGGCTCTTGCACTGCGAGGCAACCTCGGTCACGGGCCCGCCGAGGAAAAACCATCCCGAGATCAGACACTACATGGCCCGATACATGCACAGGTTTAGCAAAAAGAGGCAAAAAAGGAGGAAATGAGCATTGGTAATATCATACCTCGTTCATGTACAGTCAGCTACTATTCAAGTCGGCGCGATCGTTCGTTTTTTTAAAACATTCTTACCTCAGTTAGCATTATCAATGCACGGTTTGGAAGCGAGTCCTCCTTGGTAACATCGCTTGGGTGTTGCGGGTCGCTGGATAGAAACAGGATCTCGACCTTTTGCAGTCTGGCCATAGATACCCGCCTTTTGTCATACGAAATCTGCTGACGATATAGTCGCATAGCCGCTCTGTGCACCAGCAGCGCATTGTAAAACATGACAAGCTACATTGATTGGAGCAAGCCGAAAGCAATTTGCAACAGTGTTAGTTTTAGCATGCCAATACTCGTCGTTGCTGCGAGGTGGCGGCATCCGTCACATACAAGCTAGTCACTACGTATGTCACTGACTAATTACCTTTTTCTCGTCCCAGCTAGTGTCACTAACGAGCCAGTCCAAGAGGTCGTATACGCAGTTTAGGTAATCTGAAACGATGTCCGTAGGCGATCCAGTGTCGTCGATGATAGCAAGAAGATGGAGCGGTCGATACTCTTCCTTGCTGGTCAACCATAGTCGAATAATAGTGAGAGCACCCAGACATGCTTCATAGCCCGCCTGCTCTAGCACGGGCATGTCAAGTATGTCCTCGTCTGGTTTGCAGCTAGCCAAATATCGTGGAGCAAGTAGCGACAGCCTCATAATGCTGATTAAAAACCCGGCGCCCTTGATATCTCGATCAAGCGACGTACGACGAAGCGTGTCATATGCCCGAGCTTGAAGGGGGCTCGCATCAGCCAATAAACTGCCCTGCACGTCCGACAGGTGCTTGTTTAACGAGCTTCCACAATCTTGGGGGTTCTTGCAAGTGTATGGCATACTGAACTCGTTGTCCACCATCATGTTTGAATGTTGAGGAACCAGGCTCTCCAGCGCAGTGGTGACAAAGAGTCGTAAGGCCAAGATAGGCACTCGGCGTGCGCAATTGCCTCTGAATGGGTCTGCTAAGGTACATGGTCTCAAGTCAGTAGTTAACATTACGCATAACAAAGGTGTTAGTAGGTTGCTACATGATGCTCCAACGAACGACAAGATCATATCTAAGACAATTTACCTTCACTATTCGGGTATATCCACGAAAGGTACCCTCGGCGGAACAACCTGTGTATGTTTTGCATGGACTTTAATATTTCCTCGCAGCTTAGGGCCAGCATGGGTACGAGCGGCGGAAGGCTGGCAGTAGCGCCCTGGCGTTGATTGGCAAAGTCGAAAGGAGTGCTCTGAGTACCGATAAAGCCCAGGCCAATATACTCGGTGTAAGCCTCTGTAGGACAAGGAATCAGGCTGGCGAGATAAGACACAAGCGACAGCACGTCCCTCATCATACGCAGAGATAGCATCCCTTGCGGGTTAATCGTTTGCGCTGTGTCCTGGAGAACGGGGCAGATGCTTGCGCAGCCAGGCGGAAAACCTACATCGCTGGCAATAATGGTAAGAAGTAAAGAGGAGTTGTCGACCTTGCATTAACAGTTCTGCCAAGTTCAATATCAAATCAGCTCTTGGCGATGAACAACAACTTGAGAGTGGACATTTACCTATGATAGCTCGTTGTCCGCAGCCGATTTCTGCTACATCAGCCCCGCTAGCGATTGCGCACATTAGTTTTCCAACCACACCCGATGCCGCTGGCATGTCGATGTACGAAAAGGCGCGCAGACTAATTGCATTGGTGAACAGATCAATAGTGGTCTCAGAGTAATTGTCGCCCTGCGAGATCATATACAGGCAAAGAGTATAAAAGCCGAGTACGCGGACATCTGGGTTATTGCCATGATCTAGAACGACCAACAGCATATTCTCAATCTCTTCTTGTCGCCAGCCCGAGGCAAACACTCGTGGCACCAATTCGAAAAGTCGATGCAAGCACATCAGCGAAGTCCAGAGCTCTGCCATAGCAGCAGTTGTTGGCGATAGGATTCTCTCGTGCAGCGCTACAATATTTAATTACTCGTGGTGCATTTTTGGTTTGCATTAGTGGCTGTTATCTACGGACTCATGTCTGTCAAGTCAGACAAGTACTTGCGCAATACTTACAGTTGAGAAATTCGATCTCATTGAAGAACGACTGGTGCAAGATTTCGAATATTATCTCTCGGAAGCGCGAAAATAGCCATACCACTTCGTTTGGCTTGCAGAGACCTACCACCAAAGCCAAGCGTAACATGCGAGTGTAATTAGCTAGTTCAGGATATTCTCATATTCGCACCTAGAAGTTGTGGCGTACTTACTGATAAACTCCATTAGGTTGTTCAGTCGGATATTGGGCGTCAGCCGAGCGTTGAACCAAGCCAAAGTGCCGTTCTGTTGCTCGTAAGCTGCTTTGCGAATAGTCTTGACAAAAGAATA
>JANBQS010000739.1:0-12774 GCA_027577415.1 Coemansia sp. RSA 922
CTGGCAGATGCGGTCAAAGAGGCGGCGTGGCTGGCGTGGAAAAAGCGAACGTCGGTTATAAGCGATTTGTGAGCTGGGATCTGGTAGATCGAGCCAAGTTTGCGCATATCGAATATCCTAATTGTGTTGTCCGCGCTGCCAGTAGCTACTTGGTATCCGTTTGGCGACCAATCGATACCGAATATCTCCTTGGCATGGCCTTCAATAGTTACTAGAGAACGACCTGAGCGCATATCCCACACACGACAGATGCCGTCAAGGCCGCCGGTGGCTACCAAAGCGCCGTCGCATTGGAAGCGTAGGGCAAAGATCTCGCGCGAATGGCCTTCTTGCAGCAAAAGCTCTTTTTGTGAGGCAATGTCCCACAGACGCCATGAGCCATCGTAGCTGGCACTGCCCAGGTATACGCCGTTTGGATGGTGCTGCACATGGACTACTCGACTCTGATGGCCTTGGAGTTTGGCAATGGGCCGCTCTTTGTTTAATGACCACAGGTGGATGAGAGTGTCTGCAGCACCGCTGGCAAAGTCGGCTGTCTCGTCGCCTAGACCTAGAGTAGCCTTTGGATGGAATGATATGCCACCCACGCGGTCAGTGTGACCGCAGAATGTGCGTATTGGCCGGCAGTGTGGAACATCCCAGAGCTTGATGGCACCGGACCATGAGCTGGTTAATAGGCTTTGGCAGTCTGGCGAGAATAGAATGCGGGAGATCGGTCGGGTGTCACCTACTTGTGACCCGTAGTTGGAGTAAGAGTCTAAGCGCTTGACTAGATCTTGCCGCCGCTTCCTGACGTCAGCCAAATCTACTGTGCAGTCCTCACGCTGTCTTTCGGTCCGAGCACGCGCCTTGGCAAGAGAAAATACAGCAATGTCACGACGCGCTTGCAAAAGCTCGTTCGTACCCTCGGTATAAAATTCTTCGGTCTGTGCCTCGTCCTCATCCATAGCATCGTCGTCCTCAATGGCCATGGTTTCTATCTGGCCGTCAGCTGTGTCTCCGCCACTGGCTCGTTGTTCCATAGCTAATTTTGACAAAATATAACGCAAGCGGTTGCGGCGGTCGCCAGCGTCCTCGCCAAAGAGGCAAATAGGATGTTTGAGCTTGCGCAACTGCTCTTTTACGAGCTTGTCGTCAGTCGGCGTTGCTATGGTGCGGGCCAGCTTTTTACGCTCGAATTCGGCCATTGCCCGACGTCGCTTTTCCAAGGCCTCGTCAGTCAGTGCACGGTCTTCGGAATCATCTAGTACTTCGTCAATAAGATCCAAGTCGATACCCTGGACGCCAGAGCGGCTCTCTGGTATGCCTTTGGCTAGTCGTTGTTCTCGTTCTGTACGCACCTCGTCTTCTTCCTCCTCGCGCTTGCGCTTGGCGTAGGCAACGACATCCTGCTCGTAAGTATCGCCGCGAGGCTGCTCCCTTTGGCTCATTGTGGTATGTGAAAATGAGAAAACTTTTTTTTTTAAAAGGCGCAGAACATAAAAGTGCAAAGCTCACACTGGCCTTTCGAATATCTGCGTGCTTGTGTGGTGATGATGCTCAACAGAGATCAATCAAGATCAAGACCCGTTTTCTTGTATTTGGCCAAGCGATAAGCTGACAATTTTGCCCTTTTATTACTTTTTTCAAATCTTGCGATATCTTTTTTTTAATTTGTTTAGATTGATTCTATTTTTAAAAAAAGAAAACGGTATAGCAAATGCTTGCGATAGGCCGAATGCTGCAATGCGTGCCAGCAGGCGCAGTTGTAGCACGGACTGTGCTTAGCATGGCGAGCAAATCGGCCAGCGTAGTGGCCAAGCAGCTAGTGCACACGCCTAGGAACACAAAAGACGACGGACAGTTTAAGACGTGGAAGCCCCTGGCGCCGACCCTGCGGCAGCGGCGCATGGCGTCGCGCAAGGATCTGCACAAGGGCGGACCTATGCGCGAGCTGACGGTAGCCAAGCGGCGGACGGGTGGACGTAACAACACCGGTCGCATTACTTGTCGGCATCGCGGAGGAGGCATGAAGCGCCGCATCAGACTGGTTGACTTTAAGCGCACTGAGCCTGGACCTCAGCAAGTGATGCGTCTGGAGTATGATCCCGGCAGGACAGCGCATATCGCGCTACTCAAACACATGGAGACCGGCAAGCTGTCGTACATCTTGGCTCCATCCAAGTTGAAGCCCGGAGCCGTTGTGCAGTCCTATATGCGTGCAAAGTTTGACGGGCAGACGACAACCCCTGAAGGCGCAGCGCAGGAGGAGGCTGAAACATCGGAAGCTGAGGCGATCGCAAGCCTGTTCAGGCCTAAAGCCGAGCTGAGTGCGGAGCTAACGTCCAAGGTTATTGTGGAGACTGGCAACTGCATGCCCCTGAAAATGATCCCGATTGGAACCAAGATCCATAGCATTGGACTGCATCCCTTTGGACGCGGCCAGTTGGCTAGATCGGCTGGTGCGTCGGCTCAGCTCTTGTATACGGCGCCCACGGGTCTGGCGCAGATCAAGCTTATGAGCGGCGAAGTCAGACGCATCCCCGTCGATGCCTGTGCGACGATCGGGCAGGTCAGCAACACGCACCACAAGCACGAGACCCTGGGTAGTGCTGGCGCTAGGAGACGGAGGGGATGGAGGCCAACTGTGCGAGGCACCGCTATGAATACCCACGACCATCCTCATGGTGGTGGTCGAGGCAAGTCAAAGGGAAACAAGCACCCGCGTAGTCCGTGGGGCAAGCTGGCCAAGGGTGGCAAGACTCGTCTGAAGGTCAACCCCCTGGTTGTGCGTGGCCGCCCTCGCCGTTAAATAGCTACAACTAAAATATACATATTACTACTGCGAAAGCCCAACCTACCGCAAACAACAAGCATTGACAGTAACGGTGTTTGCACGCTGCTATTGGCTCTTTCCGAGAATGTCTTTTTTCCCCACTGCATCAGCATCACCAGTTGCTTGTTTTCCTTCTCTCTTCATTATCCGTCGCCTTTATCACTCTCCTTTATCTTCCTCTACGACTTACGAAACTCCTTTTGTTTTATTTTTTTCTTTCTCATTGCCCATCTGTGCCAACTTTCGCAAATGAGCGTTGACGAGCCGCAACTGAAGCGACGTCCTGGCAAGGACGCCGTTGGCACGCTGTCTCCGGGCAAGCAGCTCCATGAGGACGGTAGCAACACCGCTTCTGTTGCATCCAGGGCAGGCGTGAGCGAGCTAGTCAGGAACTCATCCAGCTACGCACTCACGGCGGTACTCGCGCTGTCATTTATCACTCGGTATTATCGGATCTGGGACCCGGCGCAGGTTGTCTTTGACGAAGTGCACTTTGGAAAGTTTGCCTCTTACTATTTGCGGAGAGAGTACTACTTTGATGTGCACCCACCTCTAGCCAAGATGCTCATTGCGCTGGGTGGTTGGCTCATTGGCTACGACGGACATTTTCTGTTTGAGAAGATTGGCATGGACTATATGTCGAATGGCGTGCCGTACATGATGCTTCGCGGATGGGTGGCGTTGTTTGGACTTGCCTTGCCGCCGCTCGTATACATGATCATGGCCGAATCCGGGTACTCGGTGATTGCGTCGCTGTTGGCTGCGCTCTTGGTTACCTTTGACAACGCGCTTGTCACTCAGGGTCGCTTGATACTGCTGGACAATATTATGATCTTCTTCATGTTGGCGTCCGTTTACTCGTATGTCAAGTTTTTCAAGCAGCGGTATCATCCCTTTGAAGCAAAGTGGTGGGCGTGGCTGATGAGCACGGGTGTCATGCTTGGCTGCGTCGTTTCGTGCAAATTGGTGGGATTGTTTACTATTGCTCTGGTAGGCGTTGCTGTCATCTTTGACCTCCGTCGTATTCTTGATATTCGCCGTGGAAACACCCTGTCTGAGTTCTTCCAGCACTTTGTTGCCCGCGCATTCGCCCTGATTGCCGTGCCTGTCGTGCTTTACTTGTCGTTCTTTGCCATCCACCTGGCGATTCTCACTCGTACGGGCCCTGGCGATGCCTACCATACGTCGCAGTTCCAGATGCAGCTCATTGACAGTCCCTTGACAAAATCGTCGTTTGACGTGCACTATGGAGACCAGATCGCCATCAGACACCGCGAGACTGGTGTGTATGTTGACTCTAATCCTGGACGCTACCCGCTACGCTACGAGGACCAGAGAGTGAGCAGCCAGGGCCAGCAGGTTACGGGCGCCAAGGACAGGACCGACAACAGCTTCTGGATCATTAAGCCTATGGTTAACCAAGAAGCGTTTGCGCAGTTTGTCGCTCGGCGCCAAGCTGGCGAGGAGATTTCCAAGGACGAACTGAACAAGTGGGTTGTGCACCACACGGACTTGGTACAGCTCCAGCACGCGGCTACTGGTAGCAATATGCGGACGCACGATGTTGCCTCGCCCATGACATCGACCAATATGGAGTTCACTACTTTGGCGCTCAACGACACGGCCAATGCTGCTGATACGGTGTGGAAACTGGAGATTGACGGGGCTAAATCCAACTCTACGCTGCTAAAGACCTCGTCGTCATTTATCCGCTTGGTCAGTAACAAGCACGGCGTGGCGATGTGGACGCATCCAAAGAAGCTGCCCGAGTGGGGTCACGGCCACCAGGAGATTAACGGCAAGAAGGACCCGACCGCCAAGAGCACGCTGTGGGCTATCACTGAGATCCGAGGCCGTCAGATAACTGCCGAGGAAGTCGAGGAGATGGTGAAGAAGAAGAGCGGCATGAGCTTTTTGGAAAAGTTTGTCGAGCTGCAGGGGCTGATGATTAAGCACAATAACGCGCTTACCACCGTACACCCGTTCCAGTCGACTCCGCTCTCATGGCCATTCCTGACTCGTGGTATCTCGTTCTGGACTGATGCTGCTCAGCGCAGACAGATTTACTTGCTTGGTAATCCCATCGGCTGGTGGACATCTAACTTGGCCCTGTTTGCCTATTTCGCGGGCTTGGTTGTGCTGGAAGCGTGCGGCATGCGCGGAGTTGATCTTGTGGGTAGTATCGTACGTCGCCACATTTTGCGGTCTGGTGGCTTTATTGCCTTTGCGTGGTTCATTCACTATTTCCCGTTCTTTATGATGGGTCGCTCGCTGTTCTTGCACCACTACTTGCCAGCGTCGATCTTTGCGTATATGATGGTGGCTGCCTGCTTCCAGTTTGTCTTTGTTCACCCGTATCAGCTCTTTACCCTGAGGAGCTGGAGCAGCCGGGCACGCGCTCTTTTGCCATCGTACTCTACGGGTTTGGTGTTTGCTGTGTTGGTGGCGATCCAGGTCGCTACGTTTATTTTCTTTGCACCCATTTCCTACGGCACGTCGACTCTGACTGCCCAGCAGGTCAACAGCAGGAGGTGGCTACCGGGCTATGACTTTCACTTTCAAAAGTAAAGTGGAGCAGTAGCTTTCTATATATTTTTTTCATTATGTTTATTTTTGGTTGCTTTTTATGGACGCCATTTGGTTGACCTCTTCATACTCGTCGTCCCCATGTAACGGTGTCCAAGCGGTGAATCTGGGTGGCAGCACTCGCTCCAGCAATAGCTGAATGCCGTAAAGCACGTAGTAGAGGAGCAGGAATCCGACAAACATACCAATAATAGTCGGGGCAATGATGGACTTGTGCTTACGGTAATTAAGAAAGTCGTAGGTGAACCACCCGTTTACTGCCTCGTTGATATACGCCAATGCCAGATACAGCATTCCAATTACTGCTAGTGTCAGCGAGTGCGACCAATGCGGTGACAACATCATAGCGCCGAACAACATATCCACGAGGACGCACACCAGATTCAAAGCGTGTACCGAGGCAGTTGACCATCTAAGCTCGGCACTCGTATAGTCGCTTGATCTGTAAATAGACGACCAGAACATAACCGTAACCACCGTAGCAAACAACACGACCGAGTCAAACAACAGCCAATGCAACAGCTGCAGAGTCTTGGGCATGATTGCAAAAGACGAACGATGACGCCACTGTTGTAATGTGTGGAATGTTGAGGAACCCAGGTAGGCTAAGAGTCCTGTGTGACATAGGTAGGTAAAGTAGACAAAGTGGCCTTGTATGCGTCCATGCTGTGCGTCGTAAATGATGGTGAATAGCCATACGGATAATGTGTAGAAAAAGAAAATGGCGCGGATTGCGAGTAGTGCTCCTGTGCCTAGTATTCGCGAAGCACTTATGCGCCGGTGGTCTAGTGTGTGCAGACGGAACCCCCGCTGCCAACGTCGATAGGTGCCAAGAATAGCTGGGTTGGAGTCGTCGCTGGCTGCTAGTGTGTTGTGCATATTACCAAATATGGAGAAGCGAAATAAAGAAAAGAGATGAGAAAAGGAATGCAGGGCGGATGATAGCTCTTACAAAGATGCTCCTTTTAAACCTGCTGATTTTCATGCTTGTTTTTTCTTGCAGATCCCAAGAAAAGGACACTCCTTCTGAACAATGCATTATTGATGTGCAGCACCAAGTATGACCCTCAACTTTGTATAACAATACCCTGGTATATATTTCCTATATTTGACACATGAAAATACTAGTATAATAACAGGGTCTTACCAGCGACAATACGGCCATGCCACCAATTTTGTAGTATAGTACTTGTGATTGACGATTTTTCTTACTACATACTCGCCGCGGACACCACAATACTGACGCTAGAAGCAACATGCTTTTTTTATTATTTTGAATTGCCAGAACCGTATGACCACTAAATACAATCCAGTAGGTGCACTATAGCAGCGCAAGAGCGGCAGTCCATTTTTGACGAGATATTTTGTGCATATTCAGGACTATGCCGCTGGTGCAACTTGCTTAATATGTATAGTCGTCAGAGAGACATCGAGCGGCAAGGAAATTTCAACATTAACGAGCACTTTGTAGAGGCCAGTAAAGTAGGTTTCTAGGTTGGCTGCTTCAGACTGGGCAACCTCTTGATCTCCGAACTTTATGACGACTGTCAGTGGGTCATTAATGTTGTAAACTTCTCTGCACTTGGCATACAGCGCAGCAACACTGTCGGTTTTATTCATTACACACGTTTCCAATTCAGTTACATCCTCATCTGGATAGAACGTGAATATAATGGCTTTAGGAGAATTTGACATAGTGTTGGCAAGTAATATTTAGCAACAATTGTTTACAAAAATATGTGTTGGGTAGGATAACAGTGAATAATAAAGAAAGAGAGAAGAAGAGGGTGTGTAGCTTCCTTCTTTTTATAGCCAAAACACGCTGCTTGACTGTGGCATGTTTTGGGGATATCAGTGGGAAATATTGGGAAAACGTACTATTCATAGCTTTTGTTCTCATTATTTTGCTCCAACCCTATTGTCGCAAAGAAAATGAAAAACAGGTATGCTAGCAAAGCAATTTTTTGTGGCCAAAATGCCAAGTCGAGCGAACACGTTGCCAAAAGGGAGACTTTGTCGCATCCAAATGTGTCCCCAACAGGGATGCCATCTCCCACAGTCAAGAGATAGCACGTGTCCACTTTACACACATGCAAATTAATTGGCTAAGGACGTGGCTATTATGAAATTTTCTTGGCTTTGTATTAATTACTAGTAGTCCTAATATTGCAATATACGCCTATTTCAAGGCGATGTAAGAAATTTAAGCTATGAGCTACCTAGAACAGAGTAATATCTAGTAGTATATGCCCGTGCCAATGCCATATCCAACTCCGACGCCATATCCAGCTCCGACACCGTATCCAACACCCGCGCCATAGCCGAAGCCACCATAGAGGGGGCAGCCACAGCCCCACGTGCCATATCCGCTCCAGCGCTTGGCGAAACCATGAACGCGATGAGAGTACTCGGGCTGAGGCTCAGGATTTGCTGCTGGCTCAGCAGCAACAATGGCAGCAACAACAGCAGTGGCGGCAGCAATGATAAAGCGCATTCTCAAGTTGATAGTATCGAGTTTTGCAAGAAAATATGTGTGCAAGTGCTTCTAGAGAAGAAGTGTGTATATGTGTATGTTGTAATGGTTTGTTCTTACACGGAGCCAGATAGGTCGTATTTATATAAGCTTAGCGACTGAGTGCATGCGCATACATACAAGTTTTGTTACAAGGTGTGCCAGTGGTAGCTATTGATTTAACAGTGTTCAACCCGCTGCTTCGCCGCGTAGGACGGAGCATGAGATGTCAATCGACCAGTTGAATGACTTGTGGTAGGCGTAATTACACTTAGTAATACGTTTGCTTTTGCTCTTTTGCCATTTGTGCTTTAAAACTTTATTTGCGCCTTATATAAAGAAGTGGAGGCAAACATTCGATGGCGCAAGAGCAAAGGCTAAAAAGGCGTCATGGTGCCCATTCTCTCAAAGCTCTTTTAAAGTTTTTTTTGCCCTTCTTTTTTTCAGCTGCTAAAAGACATTGCACAATTGTGCTTTGTAGGTCTTTTAAGAAAGCACATGCGTTGGATAAAGAAGGACTGAAGACATAAAAACCCCCTTCATCTTAGAATAGCGTGTCTGGTTCTTTCTATCTCTTCAATTTTCTGAAATTTATTTGTATTGACACACTTTACATTTTTGCATTATCATACTACTCGCCATTATGCCAACAAAGGCCGAAATAGCAAGAGATGCCAGGATTGCGGAGAGGAAGAAGGAGGCTGAGAAAAAGGATAAGGAGCTCAAAGAAAAGACAGAGAAACTCAGGAAACGGCTTGAGGGCGAGGCCAGTCTGCTACTAACCAAGCCAGCGCGAGTAAACATGCTAAACTATGGAGTGATAGTGGAGGTAGTTAATGTAGTTCAAGCAAAGTTGGCTCAAGATGCCGGATTCACTGCCATCTGCCCCTTTGACAATCCGGTCCCCTTAAGCTCGAATAAAAACAGAAATCCGCTCACAAGCGACCCGAGGGTGATGCGAGACATGATGAATTCAGTGGTAATCCCAGTGATGGCTAAAGTGCGAATTGGACATATTGTCGAGGCCCTAATGGCCGAGAAGCTGGGCGCAAACATTATAGATGAAAGTGACTATGTTGGACAAGACAATGCCACATATATGGAAAAGAAGAAGTTTAAAGTGCCGTTTATGTGCACTGTAGTCAAGTTGGAAGACTGCTTGCTGCGTATAGAGGAAGGGGCAACGATGCTGCGTACGAAGGAGGTGATGGGCCAAAACTTTTCAAACACTCTTTCAACGATCAGAGCTATTTTTGCAGAACTGAAGAAATTGAAGGAGGCAACAAATAAGGATACTCTCAAAGCAGAGCTAGTAAACAAATTCCAAAACAAACAAGTCATGGAGCCTATACTCGATAAAGCAATTGCAGACCAGAAGCTACCGGTGCCATTTTTTGGATGTGGGTGGGTTTGCACGCCAAATGATGTTGCTATGCTTAGAAAGTTGGGGTGTGGTGCAATTATCAGCAACATTGCATTTAGAGCTGACAATCCGCGCAGGCGACTCAAGGCATTGGTGCAGGCATCAAAAGATTACAATAAGGCTGACAAAATGGTGGAGTGGTCGATTGGAACCAGTGAACGTCCTCCTGCTGCATAAGTTTGATGTTTTCTTTAGTATGCTTTATTATGTTTATTCCATGTGTCAATATATACTCTCTACACTTTTGCCAATGTGGAATGTCACCTTTAGGCTGCATTCAAAACATGGACCCTGGCGCAGCTGCTCTTATCATATCGTCATACCTCACTAATTCTAGTTTGTATATTCAATGTCTAAAGGCTTAAAAAATGTCTACGAAGCATATTATAAACTAGTATTTGTGGTGAGATTAGACAGGCTCTAGTAGTAGATGCCAGGGCCAATGCCGTAGCCAATACCAGCACCAACGCTAGCACCAACAACTGATCCAAGGCCAACACCGTAACCGACACCAGTGCCAACGCCAAAGCCGCCATAAAGGGGGCAGCCACAGCTCCACGTGCTATATCCGCTCCAGCGCTTGGCCAAGCTTTGGTTGGCATGAGCATGTTCAGGCTGAGGCTCGGTTTTGGCAGTAGGATCTGCAGCAACGAGAGCAGCAAGAACAGTAGCGGCAGAAACAAAAAAGTGCATTTTGATAATTGGCGTATCGAGTGTCGCAAGATGTATGAACAAGTGCTTCTAAAAAGGTATGTATGTGAGTGTGTAAAGTATTATAATTTGCCGAAGATGAACGGGCTGTATTTATACAAACGCCACATCTGAAAACTTGTGCTTTTTTACTTGTATTGGACAATGACAGTTACTTACTGAACAGCGTCACATCTATCACTTTGACGGCTTTGATTGAGCAAAGAGATACAGCAGCAACTGTCGTGTTGGATCATTAGGTAAACATTTAAAAAAAACTACATGACATCAATCTGTTTGTCGGTGCCTACAGTAGTATTGATAATGGCCGTGTTGTGCTCGATAGATAATGAGGAGAGGCTGATTAAATATATCTATTTGCTTTGAGATTTAGGCTTAACAGAATGTAAATAAAAATTAAAGGCTACATGTCAAGTTGTGCTGCAGAGAATGTCAACTTTTTGTCCAACGCTAATGGGTAAAATCCAAGTGGGTGTTTTTTAGATATTCATGCAATGATTTCTTCGTGTTATCGATAAATGTGTAATATGAATGTAGCTGGTTGTTAGCATATATTATTGATCAAGACATAGTGTCGTGTATCTGTATTTTAGATAAGCAGACTAGATTGTCAAATAATAAGGACATCTAATATCCAACCCAACGAATTGCGTGCGCACATTTAGGCAATCACATTAGCATTGGTAAACGCATGGACGTTGTCACAGGCGGCATCGGCGTGCACATTGTTAGCGTAGAGTGTGTTCTCATTATAGTTGGCGCAGCTAGAGCAGCGGTCAAAGCCATTGGTGAACGATGACACAAATGGGTAGCCATAGCCCCCATATCCATAACCTCCATATCCACCGTAGCCACCACATCCACATCCACCATAGCCGCCGCATCCACAGCGCTTGGTCAGAGCTGCGCGAGAGTCAATCGGAGCATCCCTGGATTCGAGGCGAGTATCAGCGGGCTGGTGCGGGAGGGCAGCGGCAGTGACGGCAGATGCGTAGATGGCAGCCAAGACAAAGGTGGAGATGGTGTGGGCAATCATTTTAAAGTCTTTTTTAGTTGGTTGGCTAAAATAAGCGAGTAGTAGTGGTAGGTGTTGCTGGGGTGCAGTATTGTGTTGTGGCGATATGAGATTATTTTGGCATGGCGAAGGTTGTCCCTTTTATACCAAGGAGAGTGTTGCTCTTTTCATTGCTCGAGTCTTGTGAGGTGTATGTTGCATCTCGCATATCGCACAAAACATGTGTGTTCCGATATCAACAAATATCGCTAGTTGCATCTGCTGGATTGGATTAAGATTGATCTATTTAGCAAAGAGAGTTGCTCCAGAGTTACAACACTTGGCACGATCTGATGAATGTCAGTCAGTGCTATTTAGCCTTATCCTACGCTTTGGCCGATATAGAGTTTACAATATTAGATTGTAGGGAAATTAAACTAAATTGCGCTTAACAAGCCTATATTAAATGGGAAACACTGTTTTTGGATATAATTGAAGTGGTTGATAACAAAGTTTATTGTCGATATTTTATAACATTCTATCAACTCTCAAAGTGTGATTGGTCTACATCTATTCTGTAAATATACTTTCAAATATTCTGAAATTTGCCTCAGACATGAGGTTTATCGGGCTGGTCGGTTTATGCTACGGATTACACGTGTTATAATTCCAAATGGTCGCCATTATATTTTTGCAAAAAGTACTGTAGATCAATCAAGTGTATTGTGTCCTAACGTCTACGATTGCTTGCCAAATGGCTATAAAGACAATATAGTTAGGCAATCACATTGGCATTGGTGAACGCGTGGACGTTGTCGCTGGCAGCATTGGCGTTGACATTATTGGCATAGAGCGTGTTCTCGTTAAAGTTGGCGCGGTTCAAGTTGCGATTAACGTCGTTGGTGACTGACACGACATTTGGGAAACCAAATCTGCCATAGGCACCGTATCCGCCATAGGCACCATATCCGCCCCAGCGCTTGACAAAGACGCCGCTAGCATGCACGTGAGGCTGAGGATGCGCGTTGGTGGTGGTGGTGGCCAGTAGAGTAAAAGCGAGCAGCGAAACAATGGAGATGGTGTTGGCAAACATTGTGGATTGAACTGTGGGTGTTGTTGTGTATGTATTCTGTCGAGCAGCGCTGTGCAGTGTGTGCTGACAAAAAAAGATATTGGGAAAGAGCTGCTGGCAAACACTGGTGCTTTTATACTCAAGCACTTGAGCAACATGTTTTCAATATGCCAGCATATGTCGCCTTTGTCAAGATGTTAAATCTTCGGCAATAACAGCAATGATCGATATCTACGATTTAAACACTGACCAATTCCAAGCCATGCTCTGTTGAAACCCTGTTCTGTGAATACTTCAGTCGTTGCCGGAATCGAATCAAAACTGGTAGCCATTTCGCGTCTGTCCGATTACTTGCACGCGATCCCGATGTCTCTCAATGAGATCATCCTAATCCCCACTTTGTCGCTGAATCTTCTCTTTTCTTTCACGCTTTGTGCTTGTCAATTTCTCTCTAGCTTTATTTTTTTTTCAACTTTAAATGTCGTCGTCTGAAATTACACCCAAATGGACTGCAGAGGAGCTTGCCGGTGAGGGCGTCAGCAAAAAGGACCTTGTATCGTATTTACACGAGAGTGGCAGCAACGCTTTCCTCCTTGCACACAAGCTTAACGGCAAACTGGCCAGCGTGGTTAAAACCGCCAAAAAGCCTGCACTGATTGCT
>JANBQS010000740.1:0-12766 GCA_027577415.1 Coemansia sp. RSA 922
CACACGCGCGTATAGTCCCTATCACACCCCACATAGACTTTAGCTCACCCCCCGTGGATCAGCCCTCTATTTTTTTTTTCAACTGAGCTCTCGAAAGAAAAAAAAAAAAGATGGATACTACTGCCACTCCAGTCGCCTCGTCGGCCAGCAGTGCTTCTGGCGCGATCCCCACGGTTTTGCGTCAATTACTCACGAAAGGAGGAGGGGGCTCTCGGCAGCATGCAGCGCAGATCGTAGGTATAGTGCCCACTTCGGTTTCAAAGCCCGCGCCCGCTGTGTACCACCCACTATCGCCCCAGGCGGCTACATACGGGCAGCGTACGTTAGTAGGCAGCGATTCGCCAATGCCGTCGGCTCGGGCTTCTCTGGACATGGGTGCTGCTCGGCGCACACACCAGCCCAGCGACGCAGCGTCAGGCAGGGCGTCGGGCAACGGCATCGGCGCGTGGCTGTCCAAGTACAGTCTGCGGGGCGGATCTAACGGCAGTCGCACGTCAGTGACCTCCACGACGTCGACGGTCAGTTCGGTGCATACTCGCAACGCCAGTGCTGAGATTTCACGTCACTCTATCGACTCTACGCTGGCAGCCATGCAGCTCAGTGGAGTAGCCACATCGCAGGCGTTTGCTGCCCTTATTACTGCTATTGAGATCCGTGATCATGCCGGGTCGTCATCGGTTTCTCTGCGGGTCGGCCGCAAGCAGAGGTCGGCTGTCGTGTACCGGGTCCTTGTCTCTGGGCGTGGCGGACACCAGTGGTGGGTGGTGCGTGCGTTTGCTGAGTTCCACGACCTCCATGCTCTTATTCGCCGCCGCTTTGCTCATGTTGGTTCAGCTTGGGCCGATCTGTTCCCCTCGAAGCGCTGGAGCGCGTCGACGCCAGCACCTCAGTCTGCCGATCGGCTCAACGTCTTTCTGCGCGCTATTACGGCCGACACGGATATTTGCGCTTGTGACGACGTCCAGCGCTTCCTCAAGGATAATTCGGCTACTGTGGCTATGTCTCCTGTCTCGGATGACGGCCATGCCCATTTTGACCCCTCGCATCGTATGCCACTGCCTGACTCGTGGGCTTCTTCGGGATCGCCTCATTCGCCGGGGAGAGACTCGATGGTGCGTGTCTCCATGCCTGTGCTCAAAGACCACTACCAGTACGTCTGCGTTTCTCAGACCGCTACACCGCCGACCAGCGGCCCCAGGCATCTGTTTGAGGCAGCACTTCATCCTTCCCCTGCCGCTGCTCCGCCAGTTGTTCCGCCTAGGCCTGCCAAGCACCAGAGCATGGGTGTGGATCACCCAAAGTCGCCACTCGCTGCGGTTATTGGCGAAGAGGCGGCTGCCATGCAGGTCCTTCGCAAGGCATCCGACTCGCTGCTGTACGTGAGCGCAGAGAAGCGGCCTAATATCGAGCCGCTGACTATGCGCAAAAAATATGGCTTGCGTGGTAATCTCCAGTACATTAACGGGTCCAACTACCACCAAGACGATAAGCGGTCAACGGTTGCTAGCGAACAAGGGCCGGAGCCCAAAGAGTCCATCTGCACTATTGACGATGACATTGAGGCAGACAATGACGGCGCTCACTATCATCCCCGCGAGGTCACTTTGGTCGCCTCTCCGATCAGCCAGTACTCGTCTCAACAAAAGCTGCCGCCCATGTCAAAATCCAAAACTTGGGGCGCTGCTGCCGCTCAGAGCCACGGCGTTTGTGACCATGATTCAGAGGACGTCGAGATGACTTCGAGTGACCAGCATATGGCCGTGTCGCAAACTCAGCTACTGTCTCCACCTCTTCAGTCTTCGCCGCCTCCGCACCGTCCCCTGGCTTCATCGGCTTCGTTTATGAAGGGCAACGTCAATACGCTGATGACCACTTTGGCTATCGAGCAGCAACAATTGCTGTCGCCGCCGCCGTTGTGGAGCGCTCCAACTTCTGCCCAAAACTTTGGCGACGATGCCCATACCGCCGCCAGCCCATCGTCCGTGATGTCCCAGAAGCGCGTTGTTGGCCTTGACGATTTCCAGCTCCTCAGCATTATTGGCAAGGGTAGTTATGGAAAGGTCATGTTGGCGCGGTACAAGGACACTGGCAAGGTCATGGCTATCAAGGTCATCTCAAAGTCCAAGTTGCGTGGTCGCCCGAACGAAATACGCCGTGTCATGTCTGAGCGCAAGGTTCTCGAGCGCACTATTGAGCACCCATTCCTTGTCGGTCTGCAGTGTGCATTCCAGACAAAGGAAAAGCTTTTCTTCTGCTTGGACTATGTCAATGGCGGTGAGCTGTTCTTCCACTTGCAGCGTGAGCGTAGGTTCTCTGAAAACCGCGCCCGGTTCTACGCTGCCGAGATCACATCGGCTCTCGAGTACCTCCACGGCATGGGTGTAGTGTACCGCGACTTGAAGCCCGAGAACTGTTTGCTCGACGCTGATGGTCATGTCAAGATTGTTGATTTCGGTCTCGCCAAGGAGGTCGGTCCAGTTGTCTGGCGCACCGAGGGTTCGGCGCTGTACTCTGTCGAGGAAGGCGGTAAGACCGGTACATTCTGCGGTACGCCAGAGTACTTGGCGCCTGAGGTGTTGCTGCGTCAGCGGTACGGTAAGGATGTTGACTGGTATTGTCTCGGTGCGGTGCTCTATGAGATGCTCACGGGCCTTCCGCCGTTCTATGACCAAGATAACAACACCATGTACCGCCGGATTCTCCACGAGCCGCTATGCTTCCCAGCTACTCTGCCGCCACCGCTCAAGGGCAACGGATCGTACAACGACAGCTGTGGTAGTGTGCCTGGAGCGTCGATAGGAAAATTGGCCCAGGACTTTATTGTGCGTATCCTCGAGCGCGACCCACAAAAGCGGCTGGGCCACGGCGTGTTTGGCACGGAAAACGTCAAACGCCATGTGTTCTTCCATGGAATTGACTGGGATAAGATCTACCGCCAGGAGTACGCGCCGCCGTTTGTGCCCAAGGTCAGCTCCATCTTTGACCTGAGCAATATTGATCCAGAGTTCCGTAATGAGCCCATTCCGGAATCGATACTCATGGAGGGTCAGGTCGATATTATTGCTGAGGCGGCCGAGGCTGAGCGCCAGGCGGAGCTGGCTATGCAGGCGCAGCTTATGGCGTTTCCGTCGCCACTGACTACTCCTGTGGCTGCTTTCCCTCCTGCTGCCGCGCAACTATCAGCGAAACAGTTGCAACACAGTAGAATGGGTGTCAGCTCACCGCCTACTTCTATCAACTCGGCTTTGAGAGACTCGTACGCGTCTACAGATTCTAACGGTGACGCTTTTCACGGCTTCGCATTTGTGTCGCCATGGGTAGATGTCGCCGACGACCAGTAAAATAATCAACAAAAAAAAAACTAATCTTGTATTCAACTTAACCATATATTTTAACGCATTAATATTTTTTTACTTCTAATTCCTCGTTGTGCAATTGGGTTTATATTCCTATGCAACATGTAAACTAGAGCTAAATAATTGCTATCACCTTTGAAATTGGCATAAAAATGGAAAAACTGAAATGTCTGTAGTCAGCGCTGCTTTCACCCCTTGCAACGAAAGCCAAGGCTCCCACTGACTGTAGGCTTGGGATTATTGCGCCAAATATTTGCCAATTCGCCTACAAGAAAGCTGGGTATCCAGTGTCTAGTAAAAACAGCGCCGACAATGTTGTACAGATTTAAACTGGAGCTTAGTTCTCATTTGCTCAGAACAAGCGACATGGTCAAAGTTCCAGAGAGAAACATATATTTAAGAAGTACATTATTGCTGTTTTAGAAAATATACTCTTTTTTTACAAGCACTAGTTTACAGCTATTAGCATTATAGTAGTAGATGATATAGTTTGTGTCTAGTCGCTTTAGCCGGTGTACATCTGCGGGTTTAGTAATCAGCTCAACGCCAAAGACCATGGACTCGCCTATGCAAAATCATTTTTTTTCTCAAGCATTTAGGCTTTATTGCCACTCTGGGAAAAGCTCTTGTATATCGCTGCAGGTTTTTTCAAGGTTTGGATTGTTGATATCGTTCACAACATCTGCAATGTTACTGTTTGATAGTTCCTGATACACACCAACTAGATTATTGTTTTTGTAAGCTACCAGCATAAAATCACTACGACCAGGGCACTCATTCCATACGTAGATGTAATCGAATGGGTGAAGGTGGTGCGAAAACTTCTTAATAAGCGACGAGAGCCTACCTACACTGTCCTTGTCAATGGCTGGCGTGCAAAAAAGCAGCAAGCTGTTGTCTTTTCCGTATTTTTCCAGCAGATCCATTCTTGGTAAATAATTTACGTCAGTGAGTTTTTGCCTAGCCCCCTCAGTTACTACGTCTGCAAAAGTACTGGAAGTGCACATAATAAGTAAGTGTGTAAGTAAGGCAATTACTATTGAAAAGAGGAAAGCGATAGGTAGCGAATGAGCGAGGTTTTTTCTCCTCCATCCTCTGTCCTGTCAGCCCTATTTATATTCATGGCTGGGCAGCACAGTTGGGTGGAAAATGATGCCTTTTGTTTGCCCTCCAAAGCCCACTTTGCCTTTTTTTGCCTTTCGACAAAGTAGGAAAACATGTTGGGAAATCCGCATTCTGGTTTAAACAAGAAAATTCACCTTCCCCAACCCGATTGACCCTTTGAAAAATGTGCAGCAACAGGCAAGAAAAGAGTGGGGCTTCTTTTAGGCAAGGTTGCATTCGAATGCTAGCCAATTACGTAGCAAGCATGTGCAATAGAGCACCGATTTGGCTTCCTTTTGTGTCTTTGAGGATGGCCTCAATAGGGGAAAGCCGGAATGTCTGCAGTCAACGCAATTTGTGTTGCTTGCAATCAACGCGAAGGCTCCACTAGCTGCTGTCATGTGATGATTGCGTGCCTTTTTCCTATGTGCCAAGCATAGACTACTTTCCTGCAAGAAAACTCAGTAGCCAAAGCTTTAAAATGAAGCTAACACATGCTTCAAATATACTTGTTAATAAATCTATTTTCCACTGAACATGTGTTTTCTATAAAAGAGAATCAACATACAGCAAAGAGCAAGCAACAGAAAAGTTTATAGTCCAATGAACCCACCATGTCCCTCCACATATTTAGTTAACTAAATTATAGCCAAAGCTCTATTATAGTGCTGTACCAACCTTGTCACAGCTTAAGTGCTCGTCTGACTTGACCAAACCAAAATTGCATGTAAGCGGAAAAGACAGGGCAGTTGTGCTCTTCCCTTTACTAGCTATCAACGAGGGTAGTTAAGACAAGCCAACTTAGCAACTAGTGAGTAGGTACTTTAGCTTCTCAACAGTGCTTAAATGTGAGTACACACCGTAAAAGAGTGAAGGACTTTATCAACGTAAATTGAATAGCCAAAGGTTGTAATTTGTGGCTTAGACTGCTTACTCTGATTATACATTGGAAACGAGGAAGTTTTGTGCCAAAAATATTTATTTTCGCCTGTTGTATCATCTTTCCTGCACCAATCTACGTGTTTGTCGATATATTTAGATAAATCCACACCAGGTGCATCGATATTTGGTATGTGAAAGACATATGTAGATTTCCGGTCCCTGATTACAGTGTCAAGTTCTACTTGGCTAGTCAGTTCCTTTTTACCCTCGGGGCTTAGACTCGATTCCCCTTCATCAATGGGGCTTTCACATGGTCCCACAAGTGAGCTGCCAGGCCACCATTCCCCGCTGGGGCTTGTACACGATTCGCTATTGAAACCTGTACTTGATTCCCCTGAATTACGTCTAAACTTTTGAAAAGCGTTCTTCACAGCGTCAGGAATTTCAATAGTAAGCCTAGTCATGGTAAGAATTAATGCTGAGAAAGAGAAGATGTGTTTTTCACTCTACTCCATTCCTTGGCCGGGCAGCCCAATTTATATCCGTAGCTGAGCCGCAGCTGGGTGGCCTTTCAAGTCTTGCACCATTGGATTTTTTGTCTCTGGCTAGACAGCACAAGTTGGAATTCAATGTCAGCCAATGAAGCAGTGGGCGTGCGCGCTTGGTTGTCAAAAAGTGCACAAGTCTCGTTGGCCATTTCAAAGAAACAAAGGCAAAATAGTGCCAAAGACGCACTTTCCACCCCCTTCCAAAAATTACAAAGCGCTGTTTGCTGTGCTGCGGCAGCTATTGCCTACAAATCAGCTCTGGATCAATACTTGTACTGGAGTGGAGGCCGGTGATCCACCCCGTTCCTAATCAATTTGGATTACGACTACATGTCCAAGTGATCTGTGGCTGATGGTCGGGGCGCTGGCATTTAACTTGTCATCTCTTAAACTTTGCATTTTCTTCACTTTTTCTAATTTGGTTTTCCAAAATGCCGACACCAATTGAAGAATGGTACTTTCAGATTCCTATTTGCACGCGCATATACATGACAGCGACGGTCGTTCTAACGCTGGCCTTGCAGCTGGAATGGACGACGCCGTTCCAAGTATTCTACAGCTATGACTACGCATTTACCAGGGGACAATACTGGCGAGTGTTTACGACGTTCTTGTACATGGGAAAGTTCTCACTCGAGTGGCTGCTCAACATGTACTTTATAATCCAGTACTGCCGCGACCTCGAAGAGGGATCATTTTTGAACCGTCCGGCAGACTTTGCTTGGCTGCTTATTCTCATGTGTGTGACCTTGTTAGTGGTCGCACCGTACTTGGGGTTCATATACCTGGGTAGCCTTTTAGTCTCGTCGATGACCTATATGTGGTCGAGGTTTTACTCGTACTTGATTATTAGCTTCATGGGGCTGTTTACGGTATCTGCGGCGTATTTTCCTTGGGTTATGTTGGCGTTCTCGTCGGTGGTTGAGGGTAGGTGGCCCATGGGGGAGTTGGCAGCTATTGGTGTGGGACATGTGTTCTGGTTCTTGAGCGAAGAGTGGCCGAGGCGCGTGGAGAGCGGCGGCTATCGTCCGTTAAGAGCACCCAAGGTACTGTGCAAGCTGCTACACCAGGACTTGGATGAAGAGGCTGACAACGTCGATAATGCGGGCGTGGGAGACGGACAGCACGCAGACGATTATGACGCTGGTACGGAGTATGGTGCTGGCAGAGCCGACGCCTCTGCTTCTACAGATAGCGGAGTGGGCGAAGATAATTCCACTCCTTTCACTCCATCAGCGACTCATGCTGGTAGTAGTACGGCTGCCAGATACTCTGAGAGCTCTGAGGCTGTTCAGCGGCGAGTGCCACGCACTGATCTGGACGCAGATCTTGACTAGGCCAGCCTTGCGCTTAGCACATTCATCAACAATTGTACCAATATCGCAAACACACTCCATTCATATGAGAAGCTTTATTATTTAGACTCTTTGCTAGCTGCGTCTTGCTCGTCCAAGCGCTTGAGCTTGATGTGGATGGATTCTAACTCCTGAGCGAGAGTAGATTCTTTCCGGGCCAGCGTTTCGCGAGCACCGCGCAGTCCCTGCAGCTCTAGCCGTATATCGTCGGCAGTGTTAAGAGTCGGCTGAGGTGCCTGTGTGGTGGCCGTGGCTGCTACTTCTCGCTTAATGTCTTCGACCTTTCGTGCACTTCGCCACTCCTTGATTTTGATGCCGCTGTATAGGCCCAGTGGAGCCACGACTAGGCCTATGACAAGCGGCTTGTTGTTGCGCAGCGTCTGAAGTATATGAGACATAATGACATCAACACAAAAAAGGGCTCTACGTTAATGGACACCTATCATTTTTTTCCTTGGTGATAAAGTCGCTATATTGGAGCCCTGTATGGGCGCACGTGTGGTGGTCCTTGGCGGGATGATTCTCTGGATTTGATGCACGCTTGTTCTTTCCTCTTCTTTATTATTATAGTGTCTCTATTTATTCTCTCTTTTTTATATTATTAAAATGGCTAGACCCAATCCAATTCTGCCTTCTGAGCCGCTGTCTCTAGAGCCAAATCTAATAGCAGCTGCGGTGATAGCCGAAGAGCTCGACAACCACAATGATGCAGCAATAAATGGACATGACTTGACTCCTCGAAATGCGAGCAAGGTCAAGCGTCGCTTAGACCACCGGAACTTTGGACGGAGCGAGTCGCGTGGTCGCTCTGAAGAGCGAGAGCATAGGTACAGGGATCGTTCACGCCACTCTGAAGAGCGTGTGGATGTGGACCGCGGACATTATAGCCCTAGGCGCGCTGTGCCTGATGATAGAGGTCAAGGGCGTGGTGCTGGACACCATAGGAGCGATGAGGATCGCGATACCAAGAGATATCGTATGGCAGGGTCAGCTACTGAGGAGGGCGGCCAGAACTCGCATTATACACATAGAAGGTAAGTGTATGCGTGACTTGTGCGCCACTATATTCTTCTAGTGCCATGAATGTCCCTATTGCTGACGAGTTGCTTGCTCTATGTGTGCTTTGTTGTTGATGTAGGCCTAGTCAGGAGGAGCAAAAGGTAGAGTTTTGTTTGCTGGAGCTTGTTTATTCCGTACTGTATACTCTATTTCATGAACGATACGCTAATAATTCAGTTGTATTTGGCGGTAACTTAGAACGGAGGCATGCAGCCATCGTCGGTTCTGGGGATCTTTGGCATGAGCAAATTCACAAACGAGGATGCGCTGCGCGATGTGTTTGGAGAGTATGGACCAGTAACCAAGGTTCAGATTATCCGCGACCAACATGTAAGAGCCAATCTCCTCGACTCAGCATCAACATACCGGGCAGTCAGCAGCAACAATAACCTAATGTATGTATCTCGTTATGTACAAAAAAAAAATTGTTTTAGATGGGACATTCAAGAGGCTATGCGTTTATCAATATGGCCAATATTTCTGATGCGCAAAAGGCCAGGGATGCATTAAATGACACAGTGCTGCACGACCGCCGTGTGCGTGTGGACTACTCGTTTACTAGCCGTGCACACTCCCCGACGCCTGGCAAGTACAAGGGTCAGGATACGGGGCCCCTGATGTCTAGGGGTCGGTATGCGAATGGTCGGGATGAGTACCGCCATGCGCCATATCGCCCAAGGCGTCGTGCTAATTCTCGCGATAGGCGGAGAGACAGACAGCAAGAGCGCCATTATGCGCCATCGCGTGGCGGCCACGGATGGGGCCGTAGCAAGTCGCCGCCTGGGTACTATCGTGGAGTATCGTCGGCGGGTGGCTATCAGCCACCTCCACCGGCACAGTTAGCGCCGCCGCCTATGCTGGCTATGAGATCGAGCTATGGCTCGTATCGCCACTCGAACCATGCCGAGCATGGAAGAGGCCGCGAGTATGGCGATGCGCGTGGATATGGAGATAGCCGTAGCAGATCGCCACCTAGACGGCCTGCGCACGGGCATCATCCCGACTACCACCATGGTCGGAGTGATAGTCGCAATCGGTACTCGCGCAACGAATACCGCCATGAGGCGTACGACAGACCTCCTTATTAAACCCGCATTACAAAGTATTCTTATTTCCAAGCAAAAATAAAAAAGAAGTTGCGTATTTATAGAGTGACGGCGAGAACTATCGGCCTGCGACGTGAAAAGAACTTGCTGCGCTGGCGAGCAGTCGACTCTTGTTTCGCGCCAAAGAACTTGGAAGCCATGAGTTTGGCATTATTCTGTACCGATTCTTCGTCATCAGCCCAGACGATTTTCGCTGCCGAGTCATCGAGAAGTTTGACGCATGTAGACCAGCTAAACCTAATAATACCTGGGAAACCAAATACATGGTCGACAGACTCTTTCAGCCAGCGAACTGTATTCGGATCACTCGGGTATCCCGAGCCATATTTCTTCGACAATTTTAATAGTCCCTCGGCAAAAACCCAGTTACTCAAATGAGCATCACGAGTGACCTTGGCACAAACACTAGCCGCACTAACGATCGGATATAGGCTATCGGCCTTTTTCGCTACGGTAATTTCAATACCTGGAAACAACTCTTGCAAACGCTTCTGGTAGGTATGCGGCGGACCCACAGTATCAATAAACACTTTGCGTAGTTCGATACCACGCTGTAAAGTGTCTCTTATAAGCTGTATAGTGGCATCGTGCGCAAGTGCGTTGAGATTGTATTTGCTGCGGCGTAGCATACACTGCGAAATATCCTGAGGCGATATACAACGAATTGACCAACCTGCCTGTGGGTGTGCTTGGAGGATGGTAAATAGTTTGTCGCGTTGTTCTTCGCTCAGTTGCTTAGAGTCTGCAAACCCCAAAGATGATAGCTCCGTGTAGTAGGATTCTGGACAGAAACAGGTCGCGTATACCATGGGACCTAGAACTGGCCCCCTTCCGGCTTCATCTACGCCTAGGACGTAGCCTTCGGCTAAGGGTGTGTGCGTGGAGAAATGCGTGTAGGACTTTGTCAATGCTGTCGTCAGGGGTAAACCTAGGGAGGCGAATAGAGCGAGCATGTCCTCGGCGGGCGATAGTTTGGCGCGCTTGGGTTCAGATGTTTGGATACTGAGTTCGTCATCGCTTTCTTCAAAGGCACGGCGCAGAGAAATAGCAGACATTTCAAAAAATAATAACGCGTGAATTCAGAATAAATAAATAAATAAACAAAAAGAGAAGAAAAAGTGATGAAATCCATGTGATTAACTGAATCGGATAAATATTGGAGCTAACGATTACATTAAAAAAACCACTTTTTTTTTAGCGGTCTCCAATGTATCCGTCGCGCTCGAGAAGCAAGATAATTTCGTGGACGATTTGCGAGATAGAAGTCTTTGTAATATCAGCGACCAAGTCAGGGTTGACCGGTGGCTCATAGATATCGTCGATACCCGTGAACCCCTTGATATCACCGGCGATAGCTCTGGCATAGACACCAGCACGGTCATTCTTGATACAGACCTCCAACGGCGTCGCCACATGGACTAGATAGAAGCCGCCCGCCTTCGCCACCAGTTTCTTGACCTGAAGACGTGCCTCGTCATAGGGAGCAATAGGAGCAGCAATACACGCAGCGCCCGAACGAGTGAGCTCGGCGGCAACAAAGCCGATACGCGCCACATTGATATCGCGCTCACGCTTCGTAAACCCGAGCTCAGACGACAGCTCCTGTCGGATAGTCTCGCCGAGCAGCAGGGAGACACTGCGACCACCCTCTTGGTTCAAAGCTACTTGTAATGCGCGGGCGATAGACTCTTTGCCGGAGGCATGAAGACCAGTCAAAAACACTGTAAACCCTTGGAGATCGCGCGGAGGATTAGCCTCACGCAAAATACGGACGACTTCAGGGTACGAGAACCACTCAGGGATAGGAGCGCCGGTCTTCAAGCGACGACGCAACTCGGTGCCAGAGATATTAAGAGTCTTTACGCCCTCCGCCACCTCGTTAATAGGCTGGTACTCGTCGGTGTCGGGCAAGTAGGTGAGCATCTGGAATGGCACTACTTCGATATCCAGCTCGTCTCTATACTTGAGTACTAGGTCTTGCGCCTCATATGGCCCGTAAAAATCGGCGCCCTGTGAGTTGGATCCTGGACCGGCGTGGTCTCTGCCGACGATGAAATGAGTAGCGCCAAAGTTCTTACGAATAATCGCATGCCATACGGCCTCCCGGGGTCCGCCCATACGCATAGCCAGGGGTAGGAGCGAGAGCTGTGCCATGCCGTTAGGATATTTGGGCATAATAGCTTGGTAGACACGCACACGAGTGAAATGATCAATATCTCCGGGCTTAGTCAATCCAACGACCGGCTGGATCAAAACGTTGGCGTGACGCATACGCGCCGCACGCACAGTGAGCTCGCGGTGTGCGCGGTGCATGGGGTTGCGAGTCTGGAAGGCAACGACGCGAGTCCAGTTAAGTTTCTTGAAAAGTGCACGCACTTCAGCTGGCGACCTACGAATCGCCACATAGTCATAATGCTGCGGCGCATTGACAGCCTGCAGGTCGCCGCCCACTAGAGTATCCCGAGTATTATGCCGCAAATAATGTACCGCTGGATGAGCCTCGTCGTCGGCTCCATAGACTAGTAGGGCTTCTTGGGAGCGGTCAATAGTGTACAGGTCGCTGATAGTGATGATTGCTAGGGGCTGGTCGTCGCGTGGGTCGCGCAATGTTAGACGACTGCCTGCCGATACTCCTAGAGAGTCGAGTGTCGTGCGGTCAATGTCTAGGTAGATAGGGATCGTCCATAGTGTGCCGTCCGGTAGTCGGTTATTGTGTACGACGCTGGTGTACTCGGCTTGAGTGTGGAATCCCTGTAGTGGACTGAACCCGCCATTGAGTATCAGCTCCAAATCACATAGCTGACGCTCTGTCAACACGACGTGGGGAAGTGTCTCGGCCTCGGCTTGTAGAGCTTCTTTGAGCGGTTCGTCGCGGATATACAGGTCCTTGAGAACACCTCCGTGTGGTGAGTTTGCCATTTGGATAGTAAGAAAGAAGTAGAAATGTTTGTTGTTGTAAGGTACAAATATGAAGCGAAATAGAGTGTATGTCCTGAGGAGGGCGCTCGTCTCCTTTTTATACGCTAGAGGTTCTTGAAAGTTACAGCGAGATAAGGAGCATCTCTCTTTTTTTGTCAGCAACACAGCCTTTCATATTTGGCTGTAGCTAGAGGATATATCTTATAGAGTATATATTTCGGCGGTGCGGATCGTATTTCGCCATCACGCAAATCACAATGCCTATGGCGCCATCCAAGCCGATGAGCTTGCAATCTAGCAGGGGGCCAATTGCAAGCCAACTCACACAAGATTAGAGCTTTCTCTATCTTTTTCTAATCCAAAAATGAAATCTCATCAAGCATAACCACGTGCACCCCCAGCTTGTCGATGACTGAACATGGAAAGAGAACAGAGAT
>JANBQS010000741.1:0-12763 GCA_027577415.1 Coemansia sp. RSA 922
ATCAGAGGAGCTGCGTAGGTTTGTGTTGGAGGGGAGCTGTATGGAGCTGTTGACCAAGTTCTTTAGCGCCACTGATGCGGATGAGAAGCTGCACAGTCTGTGGTGCCTGACTAACATTGCTGCCAACGAGGGGCGTCTGGCCGAAAAGGTTCTCCCAGCCGCGCCCTATCTACTATCGCTCGTAACCAGCGACAACATGGTAAGTAATATTCATGTCTTCTTTTTTACGTGCTCTCTTCTTTCTCCCTCCCTCCTTTTTTTTTTTTTTTGGCTGATATCCAACTGCAACTGGAGTAGACACTAGTCTAATTCCACAAATAATCTAACTCACGTTCTTCTCTTTCCCTCCTTGTTTGCTGCCACCCCCTTTTTTGCCCTTTCTTGTGGCCAAATTAGGAGCTGCAAAACCAGGCGGCGTGGGCGCTAGGCAACTTGGCTGCCGAGGGAGAAAAGACGCGTGAGACGCTTCATGCCAATGGCGTGCTCAAGCCGCTTGTGGACTTGCTCGGCTCGACTGCCGACGAGGCTATTCTACAGACGGCGTGCTTTGCGGTGTCCAACATGGCGCGCAAGCCAAACACGTACTTTGACGAGCTGTTTGCTCTGAAATTGCCCCAGCTAGCGGCCAAGCAGCTGGTGGCGTTCAAGGAGCACCAGCACTGCGTGACTGAGCTGGCGTGGGTGTTTGCGTACCTGGCAGCATCCAGCTCCGAGCAGCAGATCGATGAGATATTGGCCACAGGCGCTATTGACACGCTTCTGCAGAGCGCGCTGGATACTGCCAAGGCCGAAGCTCCTGGTGCGGCGCTCATCCCGGTTATCCGAACACTGGGCAACATTGCTGCGGGCACTGATGACCAGACCAGCTCTCTAGTAGGAAAGAATGGCTTTGTTGGTCTGCTCGTGCGCTGTATTGAGTCTACGTCCTCGCGCGCTGTCGAAAAGGAAGCGCTGTGGGCTTTGTCTTGTGTGACTGCGAGCCGCAAGGCCGATGTAGACGCTGTGGTTGATGCTGGCGTGGTGCCGGACCTGGTGCGGATCATTGAGAAGCAGAACTTTGACATTAAGAAGGAGGCTGCTTTCGGCCTGCTCAACATTGCCATCATTGGCGGCCGCGCTGCTGACTTGCCTAATGAGCGTCTGATTGCCGAGTTTGTCGAGTTTATCAAGAGCCAGGACGAAGAGCTGGTGCGTATGGGCGTCCAGTACATTGCTATTGTCTTTGAACAGCTGCCTGACTCGAAGGGACCTGAGCTGCTTAAGGGTGTCGCTGGCGGTATCGATGCCCTGGAGAACCTTATCGCTGTGACCCATGATGACGACACACGGTCCCTACTCTCAGTCTTGATCGATCAGTACTACGGCGAGGATACGATGGAGGTTGAGGACTAACTTATTTTTCCTTTCTATTCCTTTCTATTTTTCAAAGTCAATTACTTATTTCTTTATTTCTTTATTTCTTTTTTCAATTCATTTGAAATTCTTATGTTTGTTCGCTGTTTTGCAGCTCGTTCTCACCAGAGACTAACTCCAGCGATATGTCGCTCGTTTGGAACAAAAAGTACTACTGCTAGTGCTTTGCAACGAAGTGACAACCGAGGCAAAATTACGATAAAGGCGCCCAAAGAGGTCAAGAGCTATCCAGCGACGATAAAGGTGTACACGCGGACAGGAGACAAGGGCACGTCGTCCTTGTTCACTGGTGAGCGCCGTAGCAAGGATGACGCTGTCTTTGAAGCCTTGGGTAACACCGACGAGCTGTCGTCGATGCTCGGCCTAGCCATAGCATATTTACAAGCCACACCCGCCGATACTCTAATATCTCGGCTAGAAGCCATCCAGTGTCTTTTACAAGACGTCGGGTCCAATGTCGCTACTCCTTTAAACACGGAGAAACAAACGTCCAAAGTCCGCCGTACAAGATTCGACTCCGATGGCTACCACTGCAAGCAGCTGGAAGTGTGGATAGACGAGTTGTCAGAAGGCTTGCCGGTCCACCGCTCGTTTATCTTGCCGTCGGGTGGGCTTGCTGCATCCACGTTGCATGTTGCTCGTACTGTTTGTCGTCGTGCTGAGCGCTCGTTGATACCGCTCAAGGACGATGTTGATAAGGAGACTCTGATGTTTGTCAATCGTCTTAGCGACTTTTTGTTTGTTGCTGCAAGATGGGCTGCCATGAAACAAAATGTCTCTGAAAGAATTTATATTCGTCAGCAAGTGGCATAGAAACATAATTTGACATGTAGTATGTTGCAAGTTATATATTGAGACATTTAACGAATCTATTTTGCCTCCAGTCATTTCATTGTTCTTCGTTAAGAAGAGCATGGAGATAGTTGTCTACAAACCGTTCATACCAAATATGGCTGTTGAAGTTGAGCAAATTCCCGTCAACTTCACTTTCAATATCCATCAAGCTCGGTAGAAAATAGCTGAGGGCTCTATCCCCTTCCGGTGTTTTAAGGAAAGCATTGTAAATTATGTGGTCTGATGGCAAATTATCCAGACGTTTGCCATCCTGATAGTAAACCATGATTGTATGCTTGGCATCAGGCTTGTCAGGGTACTCGCGTATAAAACAATCCTTACGCATATTGATAATCCCTACTTTCAATTGGATATTCTTCTTCCTATGATAGACTAATTCACCAGCTACTTCACAACCTTTGTCAATATCCCCGGCATAGAAAATAACAGAATTTTCTTGCTTTATAAATTCCTTGTACTCTTCGACACTCGACAGTATTGTGTATAGCTCGGAGAGGTCGGTAGATGGCAAACCATTGCTGGAGAAAAAGGAGAACATGTTTGCCAGTAAAATAAAAAATATCAAGGAAATGTTGTAAAGAAAATGAGAGAAAAAAAATTGGGGGCGGTGGCAGAGATGACTTTGGCTTTTTATAGCATCAAGGGGAGGAGGAGCGACATTCAACATCCCACTCTTTTTTTGCAGAAGTGTAATCAGACACGCAGTCATTGCAAAAAGTGGGGTTCAAAGGGAAGGAAAAAAGCATTGCCTACCTTGGGCAAAAAAGAAAGAAACTAAGAATCGCGCTGTTTCTTAGAGAATCCGAGTCATGCGGCCATCAGGTTAAGGCTTCTGTTCAAAAACACGACTAACGTATTATCAATGTCGGACCAGACGGGGTTATAAACTGAGCCGACCTACAACATAACCTTCTACAAATGCTTCATAGCACCTAGGAAAGCCAGGGTATATCAACGAGCAATTCAATATCATGTCAACCCATGCAATAAATCCCTCCATGTCAGTAGTCATTGTGCCAACACCGGGATCTTGAAAACAAACTTTAATATCGGCAGGCAACTTGTACTGAGGAATGCCATCCTTGTAGAGTACTACAAACATGTTGTCATCGAGTAAATTAGTGAGCCACTTGCTCCAAAGGCATCCCTCACTCTTGTCACTTTCTTTATCCATGGTTACTACACCAATCTGTACTGGCCAGTCATAACAACCCTTGGCAAACTCACTTGCGGCGTCGTTGCCTTGTGCATTGTTCTTTGCAAAGAATATAATGGAACTGCCACTACTTGCAAAATCCCTGAACTCATCAACGGTTACTAGTTGTCGAACTGACATGCTAAACTGCTTAGTGGTACTCAAAACTAGGATAGAACAAATAACAAAGTGAGCAACAAAAAAAAAAAAAGAAAGATGGGAAGAAAAACGAAGAGACAGTTGGTGTTTTTTTGCTCCTTGAAAATACAAACATAAAACCCAGCAGAACCGCAGTTCCCAGTCTCAACTGACAAGCGGGGAATAAGCGAAGAACCGCAGTTTTGATTGACAGGGAGGGCTAAAAAAAAGGAAGCGGCTTCAATCTATTTTCAAAGAAACTTTCAAAGGGAAGCAAGACTTTGTGTTTCGCAGCAAAGCTCCGAAGAAAAAAAAAAGTGTGCAGGTCAGCCCGCTTGGGCGTGTCTAGCTCATGTGGTAATCACAAGGCTTGGGCAGAGCGACTGTGATTACAAGCAGCCAAGATATGCAGCTGCATTTTAATTCCCATTTATTTTTGAACAGCACTAGCCAATAATCGTTTTTTTATAAAAAAAAAAATGCATGGGTAGATATAGACAGAGAGAACAAGATACATACTAGACAAGTAGAGGCGAACGGGAAGGTGATTGGCAAGCTGGTTGGTTTTCTTAGCTGACAGATGGACAAACTGGGCAAATTTATAGGTTGGTTGTAGAGACTGTCTAGAGAGGCACCCTGTGTTGTTGTCAAGACGAGGGACTTGTTTAAGGCCTAATCAGTGCTTGTACTTTGATAAATTTCCTTTTGGACGTTTGTGGATCCGGCTCGCAGGTTTTAGGACACTAGTTGATGGTGGAGACCTGTTTGAGACGCTACAGCAAGCTTTGTCTTTGTCTCCTTTGTCTCCTTTGCTGACCATTTTCCAAAGTCTTATCACAAAAACGACTAAAGGCTTGGGATGGGGGAGCTTTGGGATTTCAATCTTTTCTTTCCTATTGCTCCACTGACTATTAGCCATACATTTTTTTCTCATACCACACTATTCAACTTTTTTGTGCTATTACAGCCACCATGTCCAGCCATTTTTCGCTAGCTCAAGCTCCTCCCATCGACATTCTCCATGCAATTTTAGACCGTGTAGTCAATAAGAAAAGATTGCCATTTAATGAATTTGGCTACCAGTTGGACCCTTTAAAGGAGTTGCTAACTGTGAGTTCAACTTGGCGACAGGTAGCCCTTAAATACCTGTGGAGGCGGCTAAGGCTTACCATTGATGACCAGCCAGATGCGATGTATACTCTACATCCCTCGTGGTTCAAAGCGAATAAACTACCATTCTACGCTGCAAAATTAGTCACAGAGCTCCACTTAGAGGTTCCCATGTCTTGCATAGTCAGTGTAGTTGCTCACAAATATTTAGCAGGGTACATGGGAGACATCAAATGCTTTCCCTTTGCCAAGAAGATTATTGTCACCATTATTACGGATGACATAGTGTTTTCGGGTGCGAAGAGCAACATCATTAACAACGCTCTTGAATTTGCTAACATGCTAATGTCAGTAGCATTGACGCCAGCAACAGCAAGGATTAAATGCATTCATAAGCGGACGCAAATGGACGGCGAAAACAGGGAACATGGTGCATTAAACGAAGAGATTCTGGGATTGCTATTTAAAATCCTATATGGCAATACAAAGCACGCAACGCTGCACTTGAGTTACTCGAACATTCAAAATCCATTGACTTTTGATCATCTTCCTCTACTTTCATCCCTAGAACTACGTGGTGAGAGTTCTCCAGATATGGGTGCAAGCCTGGTCCGCAGGTTTGCCAGTACGCTTCAGTGTCTACGTGTTAGTATAAATAATGCCAACGTGCTAATCTATGATGTGGATGGTAAAGCTGTTGTGTACCCGAATTTGCAATATCTGGGTTTGAGTGACTGTATCCGCAACACTACTGATATGAATGCAAGTTCATCGAATGCATCAAATGCCATTTCATTCCCTGTATTAAGAAGTGCAAACCTATTTTCGTTGTATCCATTTGCCGATGATGTATTGTTCCGAGGCAACACTAAAACTCTAGAGTATTTGAATTTTGTGATAAACAAGTATGCCGTAGCTACGTTCAACAGATGTAAGACGTTTGAAAGCAAAGACAAAGTACTGCGACATGTGCTCATTTCTGACGACTGGTTTAACGATGATACTTACTTTGGCACTGAAGCGGAAACAAACAAGTTCTTGAATAACTTAGTGAGTGCAGCTGAAAGATTGTCAGTGTCGGCATCAGTGGTAGCAAAGGTCTACGTAACAGCAGCGCAGAATGGCCAAGGGTTCCAGAATATCAAATTGTTTGAAATGGGTTCAAACATGTCACTTTTTGACGCGCTGTGTGCATTGACGGTACTTCCAGCCCTTGTAAAAGTTGGAGGCGGAATTAAGGGATTTGGGTCAGAGCTAGAGAATATTTCCCAGGAAGAACTGCCAGGTTACGTTGCTTCCACATTTCGTGATATAGGAGAGAATTTGCAAGTGTGGAGCATGAACTCCTTCACTAGTCAGTATGCCGCTCAAATTATAGATTATGTCTTGCTTCTAGCACTTGCAAGCCCAAAATTCCGCCGGATAGAAATCACACCAAACACAGTTCTAAATTATCATGCCAGAGTTGCCGAAGCTCTGGAGACTGGTCCATATAGCAAATACGCTTCGCAGCTCACCCGACTACTTGATGCTGCGTGCTAACTAAACCGCATTAAAGATCTTTGAGCCTGTCTAAATTTTACCACTTCTCATGGCCAGACATTGAGCACAATTTTATTGCGACCTTCATTTAGGTCACATTTTATTTCGTAGTACTACTTTTGAGTGTTTTCTTACTTTTCAATAGGCTATTATAAATGTCAATTAGAATGGGCAAATTACAAAAAGGTGACATTGTGCCATTGGCAAGCACTTTCTTTGTTTTCTTTGGCTGGAATTAGTCCAAAGCCTCTTGCAAAAGCAGCTGAAGAATCGTGTATCAAAGAGAGTAAAGGCTTTGGGTTTCCTCACCCTTTCTTTTTTATTCAATTTCTATCATTTATTTCTTCACCAACCTACTCTCTAGTAATTTTCAACCAGCCATTAGTGGCTATCATGTTCAACCATTCCTCAGCAGCCCAAGCTCTTCCCATTGACATTCTACGCTCAATTTTAAAGTGGGTAGTAAAAGAAGAGAGGTCGCCCTTGGTAGAGGCTAGTTGCAATTTGCAGCACCTGAAGGAGTTGCGACTCGTGAGTTCAACTTGGCGGCAGGCAGCTCTGGAATATCTCTGGCAAGAACTCAACTTTACCATTGGTTCCCCGAGAAATAAAGTAAGTGTCAAACGCCCAAAGTGGGTAAAGAATAATAGGCTGCCGCATTATGCTACAAGCCAGGCTAGAAAAATTCATGTGCATGTCTCCATGTCGTCTATTGTAAGCGGAGATGCTCAAGCACTTTTGGTGGACTATATCAGAGACACTACATTATTTCCCTTGGTCAGCAAGCTTACTGTTGAGATCATGGACTTCGATGACCAGCACCATGTTGCTAAAGATATTGCCATTAGCAATGCGCTAGAGTTTGCCAAACTACTACGGTCAATGGCTCCGCAAGCGACAACAGTAAAGGCAATGTGTACTAGTGATATTTGGATAAGATTGCCGAGCAACAACAATCATGTCGAAAAATGGGATGGAGATATTTTAGAACCACTTGCAGATGTGCTATATGCTAACACGAAACGCGCACACATTGATTTGTCTAAAATCCACTTTAGAAGCCTCTCACCTGTTGATCACATTCCGCCACTTTCAATGATTAAGATCTCTTGGTATGAGTCACCAGACATTCATGCAAGCTTGGTGCGCAAGTCTGCCAATTCACTACAATATCTAAATATTGAGACGAGTAAACCTGGCATGATAATTTATGATACAAATGGTGAAGCAGTTATATTTCCGAATTTGCAACACCTGCAATTATCTACGTTTTCTGTCGATCAATCGGTATCGAAGAATACGATTACTAGACCAGCGCCATTTCCTGTGTTAAAGACCTTGAGACTGCGCTTATCTTACCCATTTACAGACGACGTGGTATTTCGAGGTAACAGTACAACCCTGGAGTATCTGGAGATCTGTTTGGATTACGAGACTTTTGTAATGCTCAATCGGGAACAGGTTTTTGAAGGCAGATATAACTTACTGCGGCATGTAAATATATCCTGGTCCAGTGTCAATTGGGATACCTCTGGGGATTCTGAGGCAGATGGCAGTGGACTATTGAATAATTTGGTGTACTCCGCCCAACGATTGGTAGTATTTGAACCAAGGATAGCTAGAGCCTGCGTAACAGCAGCTCAACATGGCCAAGGGTTCCAGAATTTAAAAGTGTTCGGAGTACGTGCTTACGGTCTTTCCGTATTTGAAATCATGTGCCTACTGAAATCACTTCCCGCCCTTGTCGAGCTTAGAAGTAGCATTAGTGGACCAGGGCCAAAGCTTGAACACATTTCTGCAGAAGAGCTGCCTGGCTACATAGCATCTACATATTGCGAGGTAGGGAAAAATCTGCAAGTATGGAGAATTAATTCTAATAGTTGCAAGTACACCTCGGCAGCGATTGATTATATTTTGCTTTTAGTGCTGGTATGTCCCACTCTCTGGCGGATACAATTGGAGCCTGACTCTATTTTAGACAGTCATGTCAAGATTGCTAAAGCTCTGGAGAGCAGTCCATATAGCAAGTACGCACCTCAACTCAACAGAACTCTAGACATTGTTCGCGAGTAAAGCAGTGTTGGGCAATGACTGAATGTGATAATATAGTTCTTTTAAGGGCGTGGATTACCAACACTTCTACATACACTTTGGTTTGGCTACATTCGACTTTTAAGTGGTCCATAACATATTTTCTTACTTTCAATAAGACATTACACTAGTAATCACAATTAAATAATTAGGATATCATGGCATTGTCTTTACCTCCTTTGTTTTCTTTGTTTTCTTTGTCTTTTTTGCTTTCTTAGCAGAATGTTGTCCAAAGTCTTCCAGCTGCGGCCAAAGAATTGGACAGCAATTAATGGAGGGGGGGTGCTCTGAAGAAGAGCTCCTCCACCATTTCTTTTCTATTCTACTCCATTATTTTCAAATAAGCTATCCACTTTCTTTTAGCACTTTCAACCTGCCTTTATTAACCACCATGGCCAACCAATTGTCGCCAGCTCAAGCTCTTCCTACTGACGTTCTACGTTCAATTCTAAAGTGGACCGTGGATGAAAAGAGGTCATTATTTTCTAAAGACACTTACAGAGTGACCCATTTAAGGGAGCTGCTGAAAGTGAATTCAGCTTGGCGACAGGTAGCTCTTGAATTTCTGTGGAGAAAGCTTGATATTGTCATAAAGACAAATAAAGTTCATCTCTTCCGTCCGGGGTGGGTTACAGAAAATACTCTGCCACATAATGCCGCCAACCTGGCTCGGGGGATTCATGTATATGTTCCCATGGCAGCTGTTCTTAGTGGAATTGCTCACAGTCTTCTGGTTGACTACATAGGAGATACAAAGTGTTTTCCTCTGGCTTACAAGCTTACTGTCGAAGTAGAAGACTATGAGACCCTGCATGTTAATGCGAAAGAAACTGCCATTAATAATGTACTTGAGTTTGCCAAGTTACTCAAGGCAATGGCACCAGCAGCAATGACAGCAGAGATAAAATGGTACCAAGAGCAGGCACGAATCGTAAACATTAAGGAAAGTGGTGGTAACAATTTGGACAAAGAAATACTGGTGACACTTGCAAATAAAATTTATGCCGGCATTAAACGCGCAAGTTTTTACTTGACATTAATAGAAGCGGTAAATATATCAACAGTTGGCTTTGTTCCGTCACTTTCACTGGTCAGCCTAAGTGTTATGCTACCATCAGATTTGGGCACAAGTCTGATGCACAAGTCCGCAAGTACGCTTCGAAACCTAGCAATTACCATAGATAATGCTAACGCTCTGATCTATGATGTAAATGGCAACGCGGTTGTATATCCAAACCTGGAGCATTTGATGCTGACCTTATGTGCCCACAGCAATCCTGATACAAATTCAATTGCAAATTCAATGGTACCATTTCCTGTTTTAAGAACATTGAGACTGGTCACATCATATCCATTTCATAACAATGTGCTATTCCGAGGCAATACAGCTACGCTGAAGTATCTGCGTATCTCTCTAGATTATAAAAGTATTGCTGTACTTAGCCGGGAGCGAGTATTTGAAAGCAAAAACAAGGTTCTGCAGCATGTAATTATCTCAAGTGGTTCTGATTGGGACTCTTCTGCCAATTCCGAAGTGGATATAAACAAGGTTTTGAATTGTTTGGTAAGCACTGCTAGAGTATTGACATTGAGTGGACAAAAAGTGGTCAAAGCTTGTATATTAGCAGCACAGAATGGCCAGGGATTCCAGAATATCAAAGTGTTTCAAATAGGTATGCTTGGTCTATCACTTTTTCATGTGCTAAGCCTATTGAAGGTACTTCCAGCACTTATTGAGCTTAGAGGCAGTATGTGGGGTCTGGGACCAGAGCTTGATATTATTTTATCCGAGGAACTGCCTGACCATATATCTTCAGCATATTGTGATGCAGGTAAAAATCTGCAAATTTGGAGAATGGATTATGTAGGCTGCATAACCACTCCTGAAACCATTGGTAATATTTTGTGGTTGGCACTGGTATGCCCCAATATTTGGCGAGTAGAATTAGAGCCTAAATCTATTCAAGACAGCCATGACAAGATAACCGACGCACTCAATAGTCAACGGTTTAGCAAGTACACAACTCAACTCAACCGACTTTTTAATGCTATTTGCTAGTAAAGTAGTGCTGGCGGAGAACAAGATTGGACAGCATGTACTACCTTTTGATGGCATACATTGCCAACGCTTAAGACATGCACTTTGTTTGAGCTACATTTTACTTTAGAATAGTACTTAAGAATACAATCCTTTACAATTGGTATTTGTAATTTCCGTTTATGGAAAAAGGGGATTACGTCATTGTTCCCCCTCCACTGTTTTCTTTGTTTTCTTTATATCCTTTGTTTCCTTTGCTTGGCTTTGGCCAAAGTCCTGTTGCAAAAACATCCAAAGAATTGAACGACCTAGGGAGAAAAGGCATTGAGGGGTATTGCATTCCATTCCTCTTCTGCCTCATTCACTCGCAACCATATTTTTTTTACCTGTACGCGACATCTCGGCAGTCTGGAGCTTGACAGCAGACATTATTTAAATAGCATAGCTTCATAGCATACCAATGGTGAGCGTTAGCAATAATTAGTCGATTGTTCACAGTACACGCGGTTGGGCTGTACTTCAGGTCACGCTTTATCACTCGTGCGCATCTCAACTCCTTAACAAAAGTAGTGATGTGCTTAATGTAGGATTCGGACACTACTATGACCCGCTTGCAAACAAAAATCAACATAAAAGAAATTTCTTGATCAGCGACTACAAAAGAAAAAGAGACCTTTTTGAAGAAAGCCCTTTGATGCATGGAAAAAATTCTTGGCGCTAATAGCCACCTTTCTTTTTCTTTCACTTTTATTTCGTACTATTTTGTCGTATATTTTAACACCAAGCCAATAGCAATGACTGCCCTGTCGCCTTTCCAAGCTCTTCCGCTCCATGTTGTTCGACAAATTGCTGACCAGGTTGTGGGTAGCAGCCGCCTACAATACGATGGTGTGGAACCCAACACTAAATCATACCACCGGTTATTGAGACCACTGCTGTGGGTCTGTTCAAATTTTCGTGAGGTATCTCTTGCTATATATTTTAGTGAGTTCAAGCTCCAACTTACGAGTGATTTATACAAGGTACACTCTAAGTTGGCCATTCAACCAAACATCCCAGACATTGACTACATTACACATAATCATCTTGGCAGACCAATGTACCACCTCGTTAAAGAGCTGAATATTGAAGTTGATGAGCGGAGCATATACTCAGGTAAGGCACTAAGGATGTTGATGCGAGAGCCATACAATGGTTGTGCGTTTCCATTGGTTCGTACCCTCACATTCAGCTTTGCTATAGATGGTGCAGACAAGCACAATGATTCCAGTTCGCATGAGGCTGAAGAAAACATACGTGAATTTGTGCAGAGAATTAAGCTAATGGTGCCCAAACTACGTGATATTAAGATCTGGCCCAGCGGCCGTGGCACTAGACCTGAGGTCATTAGTTCTCATTTCGGTAGCTTGGTATCTCAACTATTCCAGCTGGTCTATCGCATTGAGTGTGATATCTTTTATGACACAGATGTGCCCATGGTGCTACAGCTAGACAGGATTCGCAACCTTACACATATTGAGTATGTCACTGGAAACAATAGCAACCAAATAATTCAACTGGCACAGCTAAATGCATTGACATTGCAGTCTTTAGATATTAAATTTCAAACCGCAGATATTGCAGATCTTATTCGGGATTGCAATGGTATCTATGTGACTTACCCGCATTTGCTAAAGTTAAAGCTGATAGGGCCGTCCAATTTTACAAACGTACGGCGACCGGTCTTTAGCGGTGTTGTGCCATTCCCTATCCTTACGTTTCTGAGCTTGCAGCTCCGCTACCAATTTGACGATGACACGTTTTTCAGGGGCAATGCAGCTACACTTCAGTTTCTGGAGATGTTTTTGGACGATACAACAACATCAATGCTCGTAAGGCATAATGTGTTCACTCCATTCAGCCACCCCAATTTGCAATGTGTTCACGTTGGAAGCCTGCACAACTATAAACCAAATGAAGCAATGGGTCCTATTGACTATATGAAGTTTATGCTCAGTATTGGCCCAAATGCGGCTGTGCGAGGAATTATTGGATATCCATATTGGACTGACTCCCGAATTGGGTTGTCACTATTAGAAAAGCACACTTTTATTCAGGTCTTGACTATTATAACGAGTCCTCCAGATCTCAGTGATGTTATGTCCCTAATCAAGTCGCTGCCCCTTTTGTCGGACTTGGTTACCATGCCTCCAAGAATTGGTAATGTGCTTGACGGTATAACACTGCATGAGCTTCCGACATACTTACGCGCAAGCTATGGCTCGATGGGAGAGCGATTCCGATGCTGGCAACTTCTATCTTTCAACAATGAGGATTGCTTTGACATTGTGATTTGCGTGCTTTTGATCGCGCTAGTGTGTCCCAATTTCGACTATGCCGCA
>JANBQS010000742.1:0-12728 GCA_027577415.1 Coemansia sp. RSA 922
GCACGTTTGACTCATGGTGGACATATGCAGAGCGTGACTCCTGAAAAAGTCCTTACAAAGAAGTGCTCACAGTCGTCATTCCTTTTTAGAAGATTAGCGAATAGCACACCAGCGATGGCGCGAGCGATGGTGATGAGCCACAGGCCCCTTTGCCAATCCCCAACTTCTAGCACCCGCTCACTCCGTGCCAACAAAAAAAAAAACATATTTGTTTACAGCTGCTTTGGCGAGCGAATGGGCACAATCCCTGATGGACAGTGGTCGTTTTTTTTTTTTTTTTAAAGTGCGTCACATGGGCCAATAAATTGAGGTTCACAGTAAGCTCTCTTCGTCAGTCTTAGCGCAGTGGCAAAAACATCCAGGCGGCGCCCAGCAGCAGCACTATAAAAAACAGGCTCTCGCTCAGCGACCCGCCGCCTTGGACGCCGTCCTTGGTAGAGTCGTCGCTGGCATCGTCATCGTCGTCCTCCGCAGCAGCCTGCTCCCAGTGGTGGTCGAGGTCGTTAGCCGCAGGCCGGGCATTGGCGGCGGCGGCGCGCTCTTCCTCGTCGCGCGACACGGGGCGCGGGGCAAAAAACAGCGGGCCCTCGCCGACATCGCGGCCACTCGCCCAGGCCCACAAGTAGCGAAGACACAGCCGGGCCAGCGACACATGCGCAGCCAGGCGGCCGGCGTCGTTGGCGTCGAGGCTCTGGTCGTAGTAGCGCTTGGCCAGGTGGAAGTCCTGCGCCACGCCAATGCCGTGCTCGAACATCCAGCCCAGGCTCCACATGGCCAGGCCGCTCGCCTCGGTCCGCGCCGCCAGCGCATAGGCGGCCGCAGCGCGCTCGTAGCTGCGGGGCGCGCCGCGGCCGTAGTAGTACGCGTCGCCCTGCTTGGTGCGCGCGTCGGCCACGTTCTGGTTGGCGGCGCGCGTCCAGTACGCCAGCGCCTGGCGCTCGTAGTCGGCGGCGGCGGGGAACAGCGCGGCGGCTCCCGGCCGCTCCAGCAGCAGCGCGGCGTTCAGCTGGCCGACGTCGTAGCCCATCTCGGCCGCCTGCATGTAGCGCAGCGTCGCCGCCTCGACGTCGCCCCGCGCAGCCGCGGCCGCAGCCTCGGGGATGGGCGAGTGGAGCCAGTCGGCCTTCTCGGCGACAAAGCGGTACGACGCCACGGCCATGCGGCACGACGCCTCGCCGCCGCCGCCGGCCATCGCCGTCGCGTGGAAGCCGGCGACGTAGTAGTGGGCCAGAATGTGGCCGTTCTCGGCCGCAGCCCTGAGGTTGGCCATGGCCACGTCGCGCTTGCGGTCCATGACGGCCAGCGCGTAGTTGACCTGGCCGCCCTGGTGCTGCTTCTCGGCCGCCTGCTTGAACAGCTCCGTCGCGCGCTCGGCGTCGCGCGGGACCTGCTCGCCGCTCTGGTGCATCAGGCCCAGCGCGTTGAGCGACGGCGCGTGGCCCATGCTCGCGCCGACGCTCAGCCACCGCAGCGCCGCCGCCGCGTCGGCCGCCGCGCCCTCGCCGCGCCAGCTCATGATGCCCAGCATGCCGGCCGCCTGCGCCGCCGTGCTGGCCTCGGCCTGCGCCAGGCCCTTGCGCAGCTCGCCCTGGCGCGTAAACAGCCGCCCCACAATGTCGGCCAGGTACCTGCGCGCCATGCCAAAGTCCTGCGCGGCGAAGCGGTGGCCGTGGTAGTACAGGTCCACGAGCGTCAGGCTCGCCTTGACGTTGCCCGCGCGCGCGTTGTACTGGTGGTACTCGAGCAGCTCGTCGAACGCCGCCCGGTCGACCGACTTGTGCAGCGAGTACGGGCCCGTGCGCACGCCGTACACGCCGCCCCGGTCGTCCGACAGCCGCGCGCGGTACCCGGGCATGTGCCGGCCCAGCGGCGGCCCCGACAGATAGTGCCGCATGCCCAGCCGCGCCACGGCCTGGTAGTGGGCCAGCGCCTCGCCGCACGACATGGCCGCCCCCACGCCGCTGGCGTAGCGGAACGCCAGCGTCGCCTCGGCCGGCGCGTACCCCTGCAGTGCCGCCAGTGACGTGTACAGCAGCGAGTGGCCGTTGCGCTGCTCGACCGACCCCAGCCCCGTCGCGTAGAAGAACCCCACCATGTACTGCGCCGTGGCGTTGCCGCTCAGCTCGCTCAGCTGCAGGTAGTGCCTGAACGCCGAGTCGACGTCCACGGCCGAGCCGTACTTGCCGTACATCTCCATCTCCGCCACTGCAAACACCGCGTCCTCGATGCCCGCCCTTGCCAGCGCATAGAGCGTGTCTATTGACTGCCGCACCTCCCGCGACAGCTGCCCCACGCCCGGCCGCTGGTACGCCGCCCCATCGCCGCCGCTTCCTCTCCCGAGCCCCAGCATGCCGCCTACCGCTGCACTTGCCTTGCGAGCGTATGAGCGCACTGCCGAGGGAACGAGCTTCCACACGTTCCTCCGGAGCTTTAATATCGATCTACGCTCTGCCTGCGACATGAGCCGGCTGTGTAGCCGAGCTTCGTATTTTTGGAGTACGCTAAACGCCGCTTCATATTCTGCACGTCGGGAGCTGTCTGTCTCTATCACTCTGCTTATCTCGATGTGTTGTCTGCCCTCATTCACCTCCGCCGTCACTATAGAGGTCGCACGAGAAGCGCTGTCTGTCTCGCCTGCAGCTGCACCACCGGCAATTATCGCCAGCAACAACCCCCAGTCCCTGAAGCTAAACCGCATTCTATACTAGCCTAGATACAACAAAAATGCAAAAAAAGGAAAAATAGTACAAGGTTAACAGAACCCACAGCCTGATTCCAAAGGAAAAACCTACGTGGCAACATTCCACTCACTCTCCTAAATCCTAATCATGGGATCAATGATTTAAGATGATGTCGATCGCTTTTCGACATTGCTTGTCGCTGGGATGACGACATTAGCATTCACTCTTTCTTGGCCAAAAAAAAAGGGGGGACAGCTTTACTCAAAGAAAACAGAAACTTACAAAGCGTCCCCATGGCCTTTGTTTGGACGCCCCTTTGCTCTCTTCTTTTCCATGCTTACAAAGCCTTCCTTCAAAGTATGACGTAGCCTCCATAGTGCGTCTACCTGGATTTAATTTATTTATTGTCACCAGGTAGATTGTTTTTCTTTGTTCAAAGGCTAAAAAAGTACGTCATTGGAGGTGCAATTGTTTTTGGGAAGAGGAATTCGGCACCCCTTGTCGAGAAGAATTTCCTTCTGCAAGCTGCGCCGGGGAGCCCTGAAAGACGTATAAAAAGCGACCTTTTTCTGCCCACATCAACATCTTTTTCTCCATACTCACACACAATTCTCCATCAGCTTTTCTTTAGAACTTTATTTGGATACTAATCGCAAGTACAATGACCGGCAAATTGGTTTTTTTAACGCCCCCATTCATACAGCCGCGAGAAGGGAGCATTTAAATTCACTCCTGAGTGAAGGTATGCTTGGTGCTGCAGTATTTGGAAACGATGAGAATAAAGCGGTCAATCTCTTTCGTGCAGCAGGGCAATTAAATTCGTATGGCCGGGGTAAAGTGCAGGTATTCAGAATGTCAAACGAAACAGAGTTTGCCAAGAATACTCTGGGCGGCTACAGTGCAAAGTGTATATTTTTCACCTATTGTGTCAATTCTAAATTAAGTGGTGATGAGCTATTAACCATTTTAAAGGGCTACCCTGCAGAGTGTAAGGCGTTCATGGAAACCTCAACATTGTGTAACCTAACAGCTGATGATATTGGCGTAGATGATAATGGTGAATATTATATTAGTATCAATTGAGCTAGCGATGATGCAAGTAAGTATTCCTTATTTTGCAGGGTGCACTATCAATTGTACCTTCTATTATTATTATTTCTATATACTAGGATGTCATTAACCTTAGAACTTTTAGAAATAAACCATATAAGCCAGATTATAAATGTGAAAATTGTCTACAATTCAAATGCTAGCCAATGGGCTACACTTTGTGGTGGGTATAACCATTTCCATGCTAAGGGCGCAATGGCGCTGCTTAGTGCTGGCAATTCATCACAGTGGGCTCTTCCAGCGTGTGCAAAACAGTGGGTTTCCACCGAACTATATATGCATCGTGCACCTTATATGCAGTTACTAAGAACCGCACAGTACACGTACTTATTTGGTTGTTTGTGATCCTCTTTTCCTAAAGCCCGCCCTCACTATTTGGCATGGTGGTCAAACGACATTTCGTGCTTATTTGCTCACTTGCCTCTGAGGATGGCAACAATACATTGGCAGTTTCTCCGTTTTTTGGCTAAAAGTTGAGGTTCTCTGTTGAAACTGCAGGCAGTGGCCATGGCTTATTCCAAAGGGGGCCAGCTTTTGCTCGAAGAAAAAGGAAACTTACAAAGCATATCCGTGGCCTTTGTTTGGTCGCGTTTTTCTGTCTTCTCTCTCCCGTGTTTTTAAAGCATTCTTTTGAGTTTTTCCAATAATGACGTAGCATCCATAGTGCGTCATTGGCAGTGTAATATTTTACAGTCTCCAAGCAGCACGTTCCTGCTGCTCGTTGTTTGAAGTCTGAAATGTAGGTCATTGGAAGTGCAATTTTTTACAGCCTTCAAGCACATGTTTCTGCTGTTCTTTGTTCATTGGCTAAAGTGTGCGTCATTAGAGGTGTAATCTTCTACAGTCGCCACGCACATGTTTCTGTTGCTCTTTGTTTAAAGGCTGAAGTGTGCGTCGTTAGAGGTGCAATTTTTGAAGTCTCAAAGTACAGCCTTTGCCAAATTTTGGGGGAGGGGAAGAGGAATTTGGCATCCCTGGTCGAGAAGAATTCCTTTGGCAAGTATCGTTGAAGCAGGCAGGGAGACATATAAAAAGCGATCCTTCCTGCCCTCTTCAACATCTTTTTCTCCATACTCACACACCATTCTCTATTAGTTTTATAGAACATTTTCGATACTAATCGCAAGTACAATGACTGACAAATCAGGTTTTCTTAACGCCCACATTCATACAGCCGAGAAAAGGGAGGATTTAAATTTACTCGTGAGCCCTGGATGTAGTTTTGGTGCTGCCATATTTGGAAGTGATGAGAATGAAGCGGCTAACCTCTTTTATGCAGTAGAGCTAATAAACTCGGATGGCAGGGATAATGTGAAGATATGCAGAATGTCAAACGAAACAGAGTTTGCCAAGAGTACTCTGGGTGGCCACAGTGCAAAGTGTATATTTTTCACCTATTGTGTCACTTCAGAATTAAGCATGGTTGTAGTGTTGGCAACTTTAAAGGGCTACCCTGAAGAGTGTGAGGCGTTCATCGAAAGGTCAAAAATACGTAGCCTAGATGGTGTCCAACATGGTAAAGATACTAATGGTGAATACTATATTAGTATAAATTGAGCTAGCAATAATCCAAGTTAGTAGTCCTTGTGATGCAGTAAATGCTATCAATCGCTCTTTCTAATAGTCATGCTTATGAATTAGGGTTTTACACCTTTCAGCACCATTAGAAATAAATTATGAACTCCAGAATATACAAAAAAAGCTAAATGCAAGCACAATGCTGGTAGGTACCAAATTAGGACCCGCCATCTTGAAAATAAGGCTTCCAAACAACCTCAAATGGCAGCACCAGTGACTTTTCTTTCCACAGAGTTTGTATGTATTTGGTTCCCTTCACCTTGTCAACCGTACTCCAGACACTACAATTCCAAATCAATAGATGTTGAAGTATGGCGGCTCATCTCCATGAAAATTGCCCCCCCCCCCACGCAGCCTTTGTACAATTATGAGAGTCAATATAAACCCCACCCTTTATTTTGCTTAATACCGACTCGTGCCACTGTAGCCTTAACATGCACCAACACACCCCCTGTTTAGAGGTACAATGTGGACCAAGGCATCTCGCGGGAAGTTGCGTTACTCGTACACTGCATCTATCATACCATTAGGCGTGCTATAGTCAGAGACATATTCGCTCATTGAGTGGGGATTTACGTAGTGCACATAAAATATAACTTGCGTAGCCAGTGGTAATCCAATGGACCCAACTACAAGCCCACACTATATAGTCGAGTATCCAGATTAAAGCCCTTACCAGATGGTTTCAAGTTGTAAAGTCGTTCAATGACTTAGGTTTAACGCAGCCTCCCGGTTCTGTTTATATAGGCGTCCTGTCTAGTGCCGCCAGATTGCACTGATGCAATGATATGTATGCCAGTGGCTCTGGCGAAATCGACATGGTTTAGCCTCACAACGACGTCAACCTTTATACTGAGATCCAAAAGCGAGCACGCCAATGCCAGGCTAAGCTCACTCGCAGGAAACATTAGTGTGTTGTCCATAGGAAAATCCTCGGCATGGACATAGTAGTGCCAGAATTTGATTCCAAGGATCCAAAGATGCAAGCAGATATCTTAAATGCAACATGCGACTCTGCATGTCTTGCATTCAGGAACGCAATAGCAGCATAGTTGTCTCAATGACGAATAGTGCGCCTAATAGACAACGATTCATGCAAACCTCTATATCCTATCTTACGCCTGCACGCCACACAGCCTCAATCCCGACTCAAAAGTCATCATCACAAACAAGATTACTATATTGGTTTATATACAATGGGTTGGACTGTAATATACACATGTGGCGACGACAAGAATTAAAATAATATTTTAGGTCCCTGGCAAAGGATATCTCTACTCTAACGCTAAAACGTTGTATTCTCTCTTGCCAAATTACAGACTCTTCACTTTCTATTTTATTATCTTTGGTTTAAAATAATGAAACTTTCGGTCAATATCTTTGCAGCGACATCTGTGTTGTGGCTAGTTCACCCTTCTGTAGATGCTGTGAGCTCCATTTCTATTCAAGGACCAGTCGAATGGCTCCATACACACATAGAATCTGGGCAAGTATTCGACACAAAAACATTTATTTTTACTACCAAACTCTCTTACTAATTGCTTTGACTGTGGGTTTCCAGTGTAGTGAAAGCTTTATCTCTTTGGAGGGTGCGCGTATCCACTCGGCAATAGCATCACGACTCTATCATCCAAGAACTGCCACTGCGGTAGACGGACAGATAAAGGCAGTCATGCCCATCATGTCTCTAATGCCTGGAATGGCTAATATGCCATCACCAACATACATGCCTGCATTGGCCACTAGACCCCATTTACTTGGCATGATGGAAATATCCAGTGCTGTATCCAACTTAATGTCTGCCTCTCAAAGCATTGTCCTACAAGTACAGAATATTGGCTTACAGGGCGTTGGGCAACTCGAAAGCGTGGCTCATGCGATCAATAGTCGTGCCTTATCCATAGCCCATGTCCTTACTGGAGGCTCGCTGGCAAATCCACTGGCAAACCAACTATTGTTTCCTTTTACCAATTACCCGGGTTTTATACATGAGGCCGAGAGGGCTATTGAAAATCTCCAGCTATTGGTTAACTCCGATTTAAGCTATGCCAAAGAGCAATTGCAGCTTTTTACTTCTATCGCCATACAGGATGTAACCGCAGTAACGGCTGACATCAGAAAGCTACTCACCTCGCTATATGCGTTTTCACAAGAAGCCGTTGATATCATTCTTACCAGTCCGCTTCTCACCGCATTGACTTTAGTCAACCCAGCCCTTGTCGTTGCTACAATGCTGGCTGCTGCAGACCCAATCCAACTATTGACCAACTATCCAAATTGGAAGGATCAATTCAGTGCGCGCGAATCATCCATGATCAGCAATTACAAGGATATTTATTCATTTGTTTCTACAGGTTTGCCTATGGTTGAGAGTGGCGTATTGGGCTTTTTGGGCGGACTCTCTAATGTTGGTCGAGCTGCAGAGAGCGAACATGATGACGTTGCGTTGGATGAAATTAACAACATGCTTCGAGCATATACTGCTCTAATTAATCTTGGCGCTGACAAACGTCATATTCCGTTACTGGCTAGTTCAGTCAAGCCACAGGATGCCTGGATGTCTGTCGCCTATCACAGATGGATGTCTCCCACTCATGCCAGCAGTGGCGCTGAAAGTGCAGTAGATGCGGCACCATCATCCACTCAGCATGCTTTCAGCGCCGAGGGCACAGCGCCCGCTTCCCCAATACCAACCTTACATTCTAGTTAATTAAAGAAAACTATGTATGGATCTTTTCATAATAACTAGTCTTGCCACACTCTAACATACCGTAACATATATGTTACGTAGTACACTTGATTTACGCCGTACATTATCATTAGGTGTACTAAACTAGCAAAAGGGTAGTAACGACATGCACTCCAATTTTATTTTTAAATATGACTTGAAAAGTAGAGGCTTGTAGCTGCACCGTATAAAAGTCGCCTATCCATCCCGGGCCATTCTAGAGACGCTGTTAACACTATTTTCCCAACTCATATCAAACTACCAAATACTTTCTTGTACAAAATGAAATTCTCCTCAACTGCTATCTGCGCTACCCTTGCACTTTGCTCCAGCGCTCAGCCTGCTCGCCATAACGCACGGCCTCCTGTAGATGCTGCGCCAGTTGCCTTTGCAAATGCTCCAGAAGCAAACCAGTTCCAGGCACCTCTAGCCCCTGTAGGTGGTACTACCGGTGACCCTCGTGCTGACAGGGATGCCAGAGAATCCAGGAGGGAGGAGCGCAGGAAGGAGTGGCAGGAGTGGGCTCGCCAGCAAGACGAAAATGGCGTGTCTAATGGCTCTAACTTTATTGGCCAGATTCTCACTGGCGTCAGTGGTATTGTGGATTCTGCGCTTGGCCCAGTTTACTCGTTCATGGGACAGTAAACAGCGGATTCGCATGGTCAACGTCACTTATTGAATAGTTTATTGTAATTAGATTAGCTTAAATTTGAGTATTTTGTCTAAATATCTAACACATATAGACTATTACTTGTACAACCTATTCATGGCTACTCTTTAGAGGCTTGTTTGCACTACCACTGTCATATGTGCAAACAACAAACACTTACTTATTAAGCGCATTCGCCATCTTTGGCCACATGTTTCATAATGTCTTCATTTCGTACTATCTCGATTCGAATACCTTGATTATTGTTAGCGTTATAAACGACAACCTGGTCACGAATATTCTTGAAAGGATCATTTTCAAGGTAATTTGTTGGCCAACTTATCATAACAATGCGTGGATTTCCACTCCCAGCTGCTATGGTCTCGTAGTGCTCAATGTGAAATGTGTCAAATAAAGTAATGCCTCCCAGCGCTTCAACGACAGTAAATGCATCACTTTCAATTGATGAGACAATACTTAGGGTGGTCAATTGGTTGTTAGAGTCGGTATCCATACTATATTACTAGAGGTTAGAAATAAAATAAAAGAGCTTGTGAACAGATGTGCAGAGCAAAGGGGTAGAAAAGGCGGCTACCCATTCTCTTTTCTTTAATAGCATTCATACTCCTCTAATGTTTTGCTTTGCTGACTGTGCTTTTGAGCACGCGCTATCCAATGATTGCGATCATCAGCTGTCCAGAGCTGTGCAGTCAAAGGAATGCCTATAAATAGCTGGATTTGATGTTCACGTGTCTTCACTTTATACAAAAGAAAGAACATCTAGGAAAGCACTTTGACAGTAACGACACAATGACGCTTGGCATTGAAAATTTCAAGCCACTAGTGGATATTGATTGTATTTTATATCTCTCGTTTTACACTTGCTATTCACCCTAGAAGACACTGGGCATTGTATTTGCTGTCATTTTCGCCACCACCGCACAAATTGGAACATGTGTGCTATCTATGCGAATCACTTTTACATATGGACATTCATTTACTTAGCCTTGACTAGTTAGCAGTGATCATGATATTCAGGCGCCACAACAAGATTCAACTCACATGCGCGTTCAAATGAGGCTTCACCCTTGGAAATTCAGCCTCCATGCATCTACTCGCAGTATAAACTTTTTAGGGAGAATGGAGAATTGGCAGCTCAAATGGCGATGTTCAATGCCCAATAATGCACTCCCTCATATTTATTCTTCTATAGACTGTATTTGTGACGCTTGTTATTGTGTATATATTTTCCCAAGCGTACAGGCCACTTGTAAGTATAAAGTGTTCATCTATAGAACCCGTGACACGGCTTTTTGCTGCTTTATTAGCTAAAAAAAAAAGTAGTTGTCGTATCAAGTTCATATAAATTGTTCAAACTGCATTAATGTCCTCCTTTCTTTATTCTTTTCCTGGTGATAAAATGACAACTTTTTTAACCTATCTATAGCTACGCATTACCAAATTTGAAAATGAGAATTGGCAGGTTTTTCTACCTTGCTCTCAGTTTAGCTCTGCTAGACTCGAGTATAGCAACCAATGCTAAAGGGCCTGAAGGCAGTCATAATGCTGATACTCCGGTAGTTAGTGGTCACCGGCGTATCCTGTCACTGTACAACATTGTTGTATACATCACTTGTGAGATCTCAACTGTGTTCCCATTCAACATTGCGTCAGTTTGGGGGCATAAGCCTTATCCAGTATGTTCACTTTCCCCAGCAGCTGCAGCTTCTAGTTCTGCCACGGCCTCCAGTGCTGCCGTGGAGGCTGCTGCATCAAGTTCAGCCGCGGCGGTAGCTTCAAGTGTTGCTGCTGCGATTGCCAGCTCGGCTGCGGCTGTTAGCTCAGCGGCTGCCGTAGCCAGTTCGGCAGCTGCCTCTAGCTTAGCGGCTGCCTCTAGCTCGGCTGTTGCTGCTAGTTCTGCTGCTGAAATTGCTAGCTCGGCGGCTGCATCAAGTCTTGCTGCTGCATCAAGGTCGGCTGCTGCGTCAAGCTCGGCTGTTGCCTCTAGTTTGGCTGCTGCATCAAGTTCAGCAGCCGCAGCTGCTTCGAGTTCTGCTGCTGCAATTGCCAGCTCGGCGGCTGCAGCCAGTTCTGCTGCTGATGTTGCTAGCTCGGCTGCTGCTTCCAGCTTAGCGGCTGCCTCCAGCTCGGCGGCAGCTATAGCCAGCTCGGCGGCTGCATCAAGGTCGGCTGCTATGTCAAGCTCAGCTGTTGCCTCTAGTTTAGCTGCCGCATCAAGCTCAGCAGCCGCAGCTGCCTCAAGTTCTGCTGCTGCAATTTCCAGCTCGGCTATGGCTGCCTCCAGCTCGGCGGCTGCATCAAGTCTGGCTGCTGCTTCAAGTCTGGCTGCTGCTTCAAGCTCAGCTGTTGCCTCTAGTTTAGCTGCCGCATCAAGCTCAGCAGCCGCAGCTGCCTCGAGTTCTGCTGCTGCAATTGCTAGCTCGGCTGCGGCTGCTTCCAGCTTAGCGGCGGCAATATCCAGCTCTGCTGCTGCCGCTGTTAGTCCAGTTATGACCTTCCCCACTGGTGTTCCTACCATTGGCACAGGCACCAACTTTAATCTGGCAATTACTCCCAGCACCAAGGCTATTGTCGATTCTGGCTCAACTGCTGACTTGCGTCAAACACCAACAGCCAGCAATTGATAATGACAGGTATTATTTAAGCAGGGAAATTCTGACATCGACTCGATGGGCTATCTTGGTGGCTGCCATGGACTCGGGTATAGTGAAGGCCACAATCTCTCTCAAAACGTTCTCCTTTATCCATAGGCTGCGCACAGGCCTTAATCGTTTAGCAAGGACTGCTTACGGTATCTAGCGCCACAGCTGGGCTACTTGGCGGGTTTATTGAGGTTTTTATCATTGCCAAATAATAAAACTCGAGTTATATTCACAGTAGCATTGTTTAAGACTTGGATTGATGCGATGTCGATATTGCAGGAACTGAGTGGTCTGAGCTGCAAGAGATGGTTCTAGGTCATCGCCAAGCCCCGCCGCTACAAAGAAAGCGGCGTGATGTCAGACAGGGTTAGGGTGCGTACAAATATGCGCCTAATAAAGAACAGGTGACACTTGACTTTTTGGCTGACGGGCATGGCGTGCTAGCGAGTAAAAGCCAGTGTCAACAGTCTTCTTTTTTCTTCTTTACACTCTTAAAAAAAACTTTTTTATTACTATTCTACTTATTGTATTTCCACCCCCTCACATAACCTATATTTTATTATTTGTATTATCTACGCCCTGTATTACGATTATTGAAAATGGCCTTGAACAAGAAGACGTTTGCCGCTGATATCAAGCAGCACCATGTGTCGAGGAACGGAGGTGACCCGCGTGCACTGGCCAAGAAGGAGGGAGCCGGCGCGTTTAACTGGGGAAGAGCCGGTGACGAGAACGAGGACGCCAACCAGGAGATGAGCTCCTCCCCGCCTCCCGAGTCCAAGCTTAGAATGGCCAACCGTACGCAGTTTGAAGCCGCCCAGAAAGCCAACAAGAAATAGACGTCACTGATGTCTCTGCTCAGCGGATTATTATTTTGCGGTACTCGGCTACCTTGCGAGAACAGCCTAATCGACATTACTCTGGCGATGAAATTACCATAGCTTGTTGATTAGATACACCACAATATACGCAGCTTCAATGCTGCACATGTCCGTTTCCTTTGTCAGCCTACAAGTGTACGAATACATCTGATACGGTTGTCTCTTTTTTGACGCATCACGAATCTGGCGGTGGGCGGGATTTCTACAAAATGTAGATAATTTCGTTAGTGACAAACCAAAATCGGGCACAACGAGAAAGAATATGCAGCCTAACTGCAGTACTCAAGTGACAAAAGTAGAGGACATGGCGTATGTCGCGTGAGTGGCATTATAGGCATTCGGCAAATGAATGAATTTAGAAGGGGAAAAAATGAACGATGAGAAGATGCGCCTGCATAGAGCAAGTGAATCTACATGTCACGATACAACGCCTAGACA
>JANBQS010000743.1:0-12723 GCA_027577415.1 Coemansia sp. RSA 922
GCAGCCCTTTGGCGGATCGCGCGCATCGGGCACTAACGACAAGCCCGGAAGTCCCTCGCTGCTACAGCGCTTTGTATCGCCGCGCTCTATCAAGGAGAACATGATTCCTATCTCTGGCTATACGTATCCGTCGAACCAGTAAATAGTCACTTACATGTATCCAATTAAGCATTGATCATTAATATTTATTAGTCGTGTATCTCTTTTAAAGTAAACAGTCTAAGTTGACCGTCGATATAGGCTCCTATCCCCATAAAGAGCAAGTACACTTGACTATCTTTGCTCGAGTTGCATATGCGCGTCTTACTTTACCGGTAGGACAAACACGCTCACATAGTCACTTTCATATTTTTTTTTACAACGCACTGCATATGGAGCTTGAGCCTGGAACACCAGTATTTCTCGAAGAAGTTGTAGCGCTAGCCTCGCAATATATCGGGCGAACTGTGCGAGCAACCGGAACACTGCACTCGTACAGTCCCAAGACCGACCGCGCTGCACTAGTTGATGGCCAAAGTTTGCTGCTGATTGATACCAAGCTTCTAGGCGTACACCAATATCACATTGGTCAGACTTATCAGTTGATTGGCGTAGTAGTAGCGTCATCGCAGGAGGACCACGAAGAGCTCCCCAAGGACTTGTTGGAGGATGTGCGCTACTCGCTCGACATTGTTTTGCAAGCACGTGTGGTGCGAGAAGTCGACGGACTAGATATGGCTATATATCGGAAATCTGTAGTGCTGTTGCGTGCGTTTCTTCAAGACGAGATCAAGACTGCTGGCGCCAATCCTGTTTAGATAACATGAGATCATTGGGGTCGTGGGAACAGAGCGCTAAAGCGTGAGAACAAGCACATGTGTGCATAACCTAGATCAGTCCAGTCAAGGCTATTGGGCAGGACCAGGGGGAGAGAAGGCTGACTGAAGAAACGCATAAATAAGCCTCGACCATTCTTCTCGCACGACAACTTTTTTTTCTCTAGTTTGATTTATATATCTTCTTTTTTTCTTGTCTCTGTTGAACCACAAATACGACTCGCAAGAGTAATATTGAAAAAATAACATGGCTATCCCAAGAGTTATTCGTCCTTTGAAGCACTCCAGTGCTCTGCGAAGCGCGAGATCGGCTTTCTCGACTACTTCTACGGCGAGGACTACCTCAGTGACGCTCAAGGCGCTAGGACTAGATTCATACAATCTGGGAGTGTACAACGGCGAGTGGAGTGGCAACGGTGATGTCGTTGAGACTGTCAACCCAGCTACCGGCGAGGTTTTGGGAGCTGTGCAGCAAGCCAGCGGCAAGGACCTCGACCACACTCTGCAGTGTGCGACAAAGGCAGCCAAAATGTGGCGCGAAGTGCCAGCACCCAAGCGCGGAGAGATTGTGCGCCAGATGCGCAACGCCCTAAGCGAGAAGATCGAGCCTCTGGGCAGACTCGTGTCGCTGGAAATGGGCAAGATCTTGCCCGAGGGTATTGGCGAGGTGCAAGAGTATGTGGATATTGCTGACTATGCTGTTGGTTTGAGCCGGATGTTGAACGGTCAAGTTATTCCCAGCGAGCGGCCTGGCCATATGATGATGGAGATGTGGAATCCGCTTGGCGTCGTGGGTGTTATCTCTGCCTTCAACTTCCCCGTTGCTGTGTACGGATGGAACAGTGCTCTGAGCCTGGTATGTGGCAACGCCGTGGTGTGGAAGGGAGCACCAACCACTAGCCTCACCTCTGTTGCGGTTACGAAGATCCTGGCCGAGGTCCTCGAGGCAAACGGCCTGCCTGGAGCTCTGTGCTCGCTAGCGACTGGCGGTGCTGATATTGGCAACCAGATTGCACAGGACAAGCGCGTCAACCTGGTCTCGTTTACTGGCAGCACGAACGTGGGTCGTAAGGTGGGACTGACCGTGCAAGAGCGCTTTGGCAAGAGCCTTTTGGAGCTGGGCGGCAACAACGCCATCATTGTGCATAACGACGCTGACATTGACTTGGCCGTGCGCTCCATTCTATTTGCGGCTGTCGGCACTGCCGGACAGCGCTGCACGACCACTCGTCGTCTGTTCTTGCACGAGGATATCCACGACACGTTTATCGAGCGTCTGATAAAGGCTTACGGCCAGATCCGCGTTGGCAACCCGTTGGAGGCAGGAATTCTTTGTGGCCCGCTGCACACCAAGGCAGCAGTAGCTGCGTTCAAGGAAGGTATCGCCGATGTCAAGGCTCAGGGCGGCACTATCGTCCATGGCGGCAACGTGCTTAGCCACCTTGCGGGCAACTTTGTCGAGCCGACGATCACCAGCATCTCTCACGATGCGCCGGTGGTGCACCGCGAGATCTTTGCACCGATCTTGCATACTATCAAGTTCTCCAACATCAACGAGGCTATTGAGTGGAACAATGAGGTTGGCCAGGGCCTTAGCAGCAGCCTGTTTACTACCAGTCCCGAGCGTATCTTCAACTGGATCGGTCCAGCTGGATCAGACTGTGGCATTGTCAACGTCAACATTCCAACCAACGGCGCTGAAATTGGCGGAGCGCTTGGCGGTGAGAAGGAGACTGGCGGAGGACGCGAGTCGGGTAGCACATCGTGGCAGCAGTACATGCGTCGCCAGACTTGCACTGTCAACTACAGCGGCATGCTGCCTCTTGCTCAGGGCATCAAGTTCGAATAGTAGGCAATAATACTTTTCTTTCCTTTCATACAACGACATATTCTTTTTTAAAAACACTGGACATCTATTACTTGGCTTCAGAGACTAGGGCGTTGAACTTTTTCTCAACATCATTGGCACTGAGGTTGTCGACTACGATCTTGCGCTCTTGTCCCAGCTCTACACATACAGAGAGTCAAAGCAAAAAAATATACGCCAGCTTAGTTGACCAAAGATAAGAATACCTTGCTCAATCTCCTTTTTGGCCCTTTGCGCACTTACCAAAGCGAGCAATAATACGCGACTCGACGCCACTGGCCTCACGGATAAGGATGGGCAGTCCTGGGTTGGCGTCCTTTAGCCCTGGATACGACTTTACAATAAAGTCCCTACAGCCTTTAGATAGAAGTGAAACCCCCCAGTTAGCGTCTACGGACTGGGCTATGTAGATACATCGTCCTTTTGTCGAACGTCAACTGCCCAAAAAAATGACACCTACCGCAGGCCTCGGCTGGCTGGCGAATTCTGCGACATGTGAACACGGAGCTCCTTAAGGCTCTTGGAAAAGGCGCGGACAGACATGATTATAATAGAGTATTTTTTTTGTGTAATTAAAAATGACCAAGAAACTAAAAAGCGAATCGATAGTGTTCACAGCTTCAAACGATCAAAGTCGCAATCGGCCATAACACAAGCGTAGTAAATAAAATCGTACTTTATATTGGCAAAAAATTTAGGCTGCTAGATCTCTTTAAGATTTTACTCTCTTGGTAATATGATAGTCGGTATTGGCATTGACATACTCTGTGTGTCGCGGATTGAGGCTATTGTACGGCGAGGCAGTCGCTTTACTGGTCGCTTTGCCCGACGTATACTTAGCGATCGTGAGATCGGCTACTTTGGCAGTACAGTGGCAACCCAAGAAGACGCAGCACAAGTCAAATACTTGGCCACTCGGTGGTGTCTCAAGGAGGCCATTTACAAGGCAGCATACCCACAGCAGACTTTACGCTGGAGCGACGTTACAATTGTCAAAACGGGCCCCAAACCCACCATGGATGTGCGGTGGGGTCCTGAGCTAGCAAACGCACAAGCACATGTCTCGCTCTCACACGACGGTGGGATGCTTGCTGGGGTTGTAGTCGTAGAGACAAGTTAGATAATTGTATTTCGCTTTAATAGAGCAACGTGTTTGGACAAATAGAAAGAAAACAAGGACATTTTTTTACTCTGCGTCATCATACTTGACGTGCTTGGCCTTGGGCGGCCTGACGCCCTTGTATCCCTGGAAGTCATAGTCGATGCCAGCGGCTTGCAGCTTGGTGCGCTTCTTATTCTCCCTCGCGACTAGGCGGTTGACCTGAGACTCTACCTCCTCCTGCGTGCGCTGGCGGTTGTGCACAGCCTGGTGAGCGCGAAGACGTTGGCCAGGGACAATCTTTGCATGTCTGTTGACAAACAACTGCGGGTGCACCTTGTCTTCGGGAACAACGACGCACTTGAGCAAGCGCTCAAACATCAAATAGTTGTTCATAGTCTCGGCAACAATCTTGGCTACCTCGTGGTGAGCAAACTCAATAAAGGCAAAGTGCCGAGACCGACCGGTCTTGGGGTTCCGCGACAAGCGCAGCCGCTTAATGGTACCAAACTGCTTAAAGTAGCCCATCATCTGCTCTTCGTAGAAACCGTGAGGAATGCGACCAATATAGATAACGCCGGGCTTACCCTTGCTCTTCTTTAGCTTATCAAGGCGAGCACGGATAATTGAGCTGGCCTTACCGTCAATATCAATCTTTCCTTGGCCTGAACGGAATACATCATCCTCTTCGCCCTCAGAATCGCTGGCCTCGCTCTCGCTACCCTTGATTCCGGCAAGGAGCGCGTCTTCGTCAATCTCGCTTTCCGAGTCATCGCTGTCTTCTTCAAGGCGGACAACGTCTGTCGACTCCTCTTCAGCAGCGGCCTCTTCCTCCTCCTCGTCTTCTACCTCGCTGCCGGATGCCTCCTCGACTGCCGAATCGTCAGACATTTCTTCGTAGATCGTCTCTTCGACCTCCTCCTCGTCATCCTGCTCTTCGGACTCTGACTCGGGCTCGGGCCTCTTTGCAGGCGTCTTCACTGGGGCGCTTTTCTTGGCCGGGGCGCTCTTCTTTGCTGGGGCGCTCTTCTTCGCGGCAGCTGCGGGTGTCGACTTGGGAGCTGGTGCGGCCTTTCCCTTGGCGGCGGGTTTACGTCCAGGAGCCATGTTTATATGTGTGGAATATAGAGTTAATGTAAAAGCTGAGGAGGTGCAAATTTAACAAGTAAACAGGTCAAAGGAAGCAAGCAGGCATGGAAGACCAAAAAAAGCGTGAAGGAAAATCGATCTCTGGGTCAAAGAGGAAAAAAAAAAAACTTGGGACAGATAATTTGATTTTGATCTGGTGATACTGGGGCGTGCCTGAAATCCAGTTTAACCAAAACATGTGGGTGTGATACGGAGTGAGTGGTTTCCTGGTCTAGAATACTATCGTTTACTCTAAATTGCTTATTACTACTGTTATTGTTGTTGTTGTTGCCTGCGCCATTCACTCTCTTTCTTTCGCGGTTATAGACATTTAGACATTCCACCTCTTGGGTAGGGCAGGCACACTCACATTTCTTTTCATAGCTCAATGTCGCTGTACAACAATAGCTACGGCTCGTCGGAGCGCGGTAGCCAGCAAGGGTATCGATCATCCCGCCCACCCTACTCGTCGTTGTCATCGAGTAAATCAGTTACAGCCAGCAGTAAACCCGAGTTCTCGTTGGACGACTATAACGAAATTGACAAAATGAGCGACATGGAACACATGGACTTTGAAAGGACAAACCAGTCGCCAGAAACCTGGTCGCGTGTAGATAGAGACACCGCCGTAGACGACAAAAATGGCGTGGCATTTTTCGGCAAGCGAGCCGCTCGTAGTCACTCGCATGACGAACAAGCCTTCATGGCCACTTCAAACACTGAAGGCATTCTGGGCAGAATAGACGCCAGTGGAAGGGGCTATGAGCGACAACCCCGGGAGTATGACAGCGGCAGTCACTCAGCACTGCTACCGACCGATGGCCGAAGGCTGCTATCGCCTGAGCACAGGTATGGCTCGGCATTGCAATTGTCGCAAGAGTCCGAGTACACGACTAAGAACGTAACGCCCGCATCTTACCGAGCCTCTCAGCGGAGTTCAGACACCACGGTCAAAGTCAGGTTTAGCTCTGAAATTACAAGCGAACAAGCTACTGATACGACGACTGTCAAAACGGCTAGGCATAGTACAGGATACCTAGCTGAACAACCAACGTCTAACGAGTATGCTATGGCCGAGACGCCGGCATTAAAGCCGCTTGCACATCCCGTCCAGGGGTCAACGGTAACTTCGCGGTGGAAGCGTCGTGGGCGGTTTGGGCTAGCCAAGCCCAAGCGCAACGACCATGGTTTGTTTACTGAGGACAGCACGCATGATGGTGACGGGGACAGCATGGGTTTTGGTACTAATAGCCCGCCTAAATCCCTTGAATTCCTGGGCGGGTCCACCGGTTCTATTGACCACAAGCCATTCAGCTCTCGCCATACCCAATCGCCACCTCGTAGCCATTTATCAGGCCATGGCAGTATTGGCTCTGAGAATAGTCAGCGGCATTCATTTGCCTCTATGGATGAACCAGCACCAGAGTTTGAAAACACATTTCATACTGCTCGTCCGCGCTACTCTAGTAAGAGTCCTCCAGACGTGGCCTCTGCCGGTCCAGCGGATACAGCACGCAGGCCCTACGAGAGCTCGGTTCAGAACAGATCAATGGATATCAGCGATGTGTCTATGACCAGCAACCCTAGGAGCCGCCCACACTCGCCAGATGTTGACAGTGCAATCAAGACACCAGCGAGCACTGGGTCATTATCGCGCACTTCTTTCAGCGAGCATTCCGGCTCGCATGGCAAGCGGACTGCCGAGCTACGACAGTCGGAGGGTGGTGGTGGTGGTGATTCCAAGGAGTACGCAACAAGTGATATGGCTCGCCGCCGTGTATTGTCGCCCTTAATTGGACGCGTACGACCTTTGGGGTCGTCGGTTGGTTCAGCGTCTAACGAAAGCCTTGGCCAGAGAGTCGAGCTTGGCACGTCGCCAAAGATGCAGCCTAAGAGTGGCTCGCCCAACTCACAAGGACATGCCTTGGTTCGGGCTAGCACGGCCTCGGCTTTGGAGAAGCGCTCATCAGTGCATGGCGACTCTGCTATGGAGATATCATCTCGGTTCCAGCAGTACGAGATGCGTATGAAGGAAGCATCGCCACAGTACCGATCACCGCGCGAGCGCCAGAGGGGCTTAGGCGGCCTTGTGCGTAGTGCCGACGTGAGCATGGGCTCCGCAGACTCGAGCAGAGCGGAAGATGGCGAGCACTATCGTTTAGACCAGTATGCGCCTTTGGAGCCAAAGTCATCTTCTCGGCGCCTAAACTCGGCTTCTAGTAGTGCGCGAATGACTGACAAACCGACAGCGCCTGCCTATGACGGGCGGCCTGAGCACCATAGCGTCAGTAATGCGTCTCCGAGACTGTCGGCGCGCCGGGTTGCTGCTACTGCCACTGATAATAACTTTGAGGCTTTGCGAAGGGGTGGTACATCAGCTGTAACGGATGAAAATGCGCCTAATGGTGTGCGCGGTAGCGCCAAACCGACGAATGGGCAGAGCGAGGACAGAAATAGGTCGCCTTACCTGTCGCCAGTTGTTGTGGAGAAGCCGGCGCTACAAGCACAGTACGCAGAGGCTCTGTCGCAAGTAGCCCAACAAAGGAAGCCTGCTGTTACCTTTAGCCAGCCAGCAATCACTCCACCTCGACAGGCCACTCAGTCGCAATCGCAGACAAATTCGCAGCCCAAGGCAACAGCGCAGACGACGCCGCAGGACCAACAGCAGCAACAGCAGCAGGCTGTGCAAGGCGGCATAGCGACAGATCCCAAGCGTACATTGGTAGTTAACGGGCGCTCGTACCAGAAAATCAGCATCACTGGTCGCGGTGGCAGCTCCAAGGTGTACAAGGCGATGTCGCCCAAGCACGAGATATTTGCGATCAAGCGAGTATCGTTTTCTCGAGCTGACATGCAAGCGATCGAGGGCTATATCAACGAGATCATCCTACTACGCAAATTCGAGGGTAATCCGTATATCATCCAGCTCTACGACGCAGAGATCAATAAGGAGCGCGGGCTGATCCACATGGTGATGGAGTTTGGCGAGACAGATCTTGCCAGCGTCTTGAAGCGGCAGGGCGACCGACCGCTGGGCATGAACACGATCAGACTGTACTGGGAGCAGATGTTGAAGGCGGTTCAGATCATCCACGACGAGCGCGTTGTGCATGCGGATCTCAAGCCTGCCAACTATCTCTTGGTGCGCGGGTCGCTGAAGCTCATTGACTTTGGAATCGCAAAGTCTATTGGTAACGATACGACCAACATTCACCGCGAGAACCAAGTAGGCACGGTCAACTATATGTCGCCCGAGGCAATCAAGGAAACTAACACTGAGGGTGGTACGCGGCTAATGAAGCTTGGGCGTGCGAGCGATATTTGGTCGCTGGGGATCATCTTGTACCAAATGTGCTATGGACGTACGCCGTTTGCACAGCTGGCGTTGTTCAAGAAGCTGGCGTCGATTCCTGACCCGTCGTTTGCCATCCCCTATCCGCTGTACATGGCTGGCTGCCTGCAAGTGGGCACGGAGAATGACCCGAACGCGGATATCGGCCCGACGTTCCCGGATGGCTCGGCGAAAGTCAAGGTGCCGTCGGATTTAGAACAAGTGATGAGGGCGTGTCTCAATCGCGACCCTAATAAGCGAATAACCATCCCTCAGTTGCTTGTTGACCCTTTGCTGTGCCCGGTATCCATGGAGAATGCTCTGCCGCAGGCCATGTCACAGCTAATGACGCTCCTCAAGGGCAGTCCACATGTACTGGATCAGTGGAACATCTCGGAATCGCAGAACGAGCAGCTCCTGGCAAAGCTCGTTAGAACTCTCCACATGCGAGAGCAAAACATGTAGTGCATAATATATTGGCTTTTTTGTAATTCTGTTTTTAATCAATATCCTTTCGGAAACTGGGGAGATGCTCGTTTCTCTCTTTTTTTATCCCTTTACCTTTTTTTTTGTTTATTGTAATATTTTTTTCGACCTAAATGAGGAATCCGTACGACGAGCAGCAGACACAAATTCTGGCACGCATTACAAACAATGTGGTACGCTATCTATGCTTTTTTAATCGAGTGTCGTCTTGCTTTTGCTCTTTACTGAAGAGGTTGACGGTTTTTTTTTTGTTTATGCCTCTGGGTTTTGTAGGTCAAGCTGAATGAGACGCTGCTGGAGCTGAACCAAAAGATAGAAGAAATTAACGAGATGAACAGTGACTTGGTCGCCTTTTCGAATATCTGGAACCATTACCAGCGTAACGCCAACCTGTACCTGACGAGTACGAACAGCTTGGAGCCAGCTGCCGCCAAGCGCTAATATTAAAGGGCGATGGCGTGATCAGCGCTGATTTTTACTTGGCTGAAGAGAGAGCGATATCAGTCGACCATGTGGCGAAGAGAACGAGGCACTTCTCTCTCTTCCTCTAACCTTTTTTATTCGTATTCCTTATCCATTTTTACTCTTCTTATTTTGAAACTTGTACTTTGAAAATGCGTGCCTATTTATATGACAACAGCGACGCTGACCAGCGGGAGCTCCATGACTCGGGTATCCCCGTGAGTATCAAGGAGCTGAACGCTATCAATGTGCAGTATCAGCAGCTGAAGGGAACGCTGGACGAGCAACTGGAGGTGGTTGAGAAACTGTGTGTAGAAAGGTCGTACAAGAACCGCGACGAGATCCACATCTCGCCTGAGTTGTTGGACAACTACGATGAAAAGATAAAGACATTCTTTACCGAGCATATCCACGAAGATGAGGAGATTAGGTTCATCATGGCGGGCGCTGGATACTTTGACGTCCGCGATAGGCTTGACCGCTGGGTGCGGATTCGGGTGGAAGTGGGAGACCTGCTGATTGTGCCAGCGGGAATTTATCACCGGTTTACGCTGGATACATCCAACTATATTAGAGCTATGCGCTTGTTCAAGGAGGATCCAAAGTGGACGCCTATCAACCGGCCTGAGGCTGATGGTAACAAGTACCGCTTGGAGCACTTGAAGGAGATTGGACCTTTGTCTTTCTGCTAGATCCCAAATCCGCTCTCTCCCATTGTCGTAGGCAAAGTCTACAAAAACGAGTGGCAATCGAGCGCGGCTGAAACTCTTTTTTTCTTTAGCCCTTTTCTTTTTTTGTTGTTTACTAAAAGGAAATTGTTTATGTTAAACTTTATTATTTATTTATTTTATCGACTATGAGTACAGCAACGTCGTCGGTGGTTCCGCGCAGTATGCCTTCGGGGCAGCGGAATGTGGTTCGGTCAAATGACTCTGCGTCGCTGTGGAATTGTACGCTATCGCCTGGGTGGACACTAGACGAAGTGCAAGTACTGCGGCAAGCGCTGATGAAGTTTGGAGTTGGAAACTGGATGAAGATAATAGAGTCGGAAAGCCTACCCGGCAAAACAATTGCGCAAATGAATTTGCAAACACAGCGTATGCTCGGACAGCAAAGCACGGCCGAGTTTAACGGACTCCATATCGACACACTTCGCGTAGGCGAGCTAAACTCGCTAAAGCAAGGCAAGGATATTAAGCGCAAGAATAACTGTATTGTAAATACAGGTGGTAAACTTGGTCGAGATGAGGTAGAGCAGCGACGTATTAAGCATAGGGAGATGTTTGAGGTTGAGGAGAAAGTTTGGAAAAATATTGTGCTGCCTAGATTCGATAACCCATTGGTGGTCTTGGATCGGAAGCGAGCGGAACTAAAGGCGCTGAGAGCAGAATTGGATGACGTATTGGCTCAGTTGGCGAGCGCTGGCGACAACGACGAATGCACTGCGCTGACTGGCACTAAGCGTGCTCGTGAATAACAGATTTTAAATACATGCATGTGTATTAAAGAAATATTATTATAAAAGCTAAATGAACACGTATTGCTCGCCATGGGCTCTTTTTTTTAGAATGTACAGTTAGATGCACGCCTTGCCTACTACTCCGCTAGTTGTAGCGCAGGTTCTCCCAGGTATATGCAGCCTGTCGCGGGTTTTGCATATCGTGGCGACGTGGCGGAGACGATGATGAATGGAGGTTGCCGCCGCTCTTATTATAGACTGACATTCCTATTTGAGTCGGCGTGGCATACGCACTAGTCGGGCTGTTTGGAACTAGCGTGTGAAGCGAACTGGCACCCGAGTGTCGTGAGGCGACGCTCTCTGGGCGCGACAACACGTTTTCCCTGTACTTGTTTCTGTCAGCATATCCAACAGCCGTCGACGCCTGTGAGACCTCTGACGAGGGCGAATGCGGGTCTTGTTCTGAGTAAGGCGGCAAGAAATGCACTGTTTTTCGCTGCTGTTGCGGATGTCCGTAGGTCTCGGCGCCATGGGAGTGCGCGTGAGTGGCGTACTGTTGCTGGCGATACATTTGCTGGGCAGGTGGATATGCCATCATTTGCTGCTGCGGTTGCGGCACTGGCGGGAAAATGGAAGGCGCAGGGTAGTTGGCACCAGGAAGAACAAAGCCGCCTGGTCCGCCAGGCCATTGCTGCATGGGCGGATAGCCATGATTGTGTCCAATGTGCTCGCTTGGGTTAATAAAACCTAATGGAGCCATATCGTGGTTGCCGCCTACTTGGTGGTGGTGGTGATGAGGGTTGGCCGATGGCATAACAAAACCACCGGGATCGCCAGGTGTAAATAAACTGCTGGAACTGAACCCAAAGTCTTGAGATGGCTGAGCGTACTCGTTACGACGTGCTGACGAGGCAGACCGCTGGCTGCTAAAGTCTGTTGACTGCGAATATTCTGTAGGATACATTATTGTGGAGATATCTAGAGGAAAAATTGGTAACTGAAGAACTAAGATTGATGAATGAAAAAAAAAGTGGGCGGCAGTGGCAAGAGACACCTGCATTTATACAAACCACACAAACCTTTTTTTTCGCTACATGAAAAATAAAGGGGGCGTAAGGCGTGTAAATCCCCGGAAGAGGAACTGCTTTTTTACCAAAATAAAAAACTTTCTGGGCAGTCATGACGACATTCAAGCTCTGTTTTCTTTCGCATGCCACATGGCCACATGGCTGCCGGCAATGGTAGAGAATCTATTCTCCGTTTTTTTTCTTGCCATCTTGGCGTGGTGGTGCTCACATGTTCAAGCGAGACAGACAAAGCGAATCGATTCTTTGTAGACAGTGATGTCGCTGGCAGATAAAGGAGGGGCGGGAAGTGTTTACAGTTAGTCAGCATTTGGCGGCCGCAGCAACCTATTTCGTAACGACATCATAATAAGCCTCAGGGGGGGGTCTCGGCTGATACCTGCCTAATGCGTCTGGCCTATTGTCTAGACACTGTCACAACTGAAATTGGCCGCGGGACCTATTTTTTTTACCCCTTATCTAACGCATGTCATATCTGTAAGATCTGCACGATAGTAATAAAAAATATGTTTCATGAACGCTAATTGAAATCGAAGAGCAGGAATCTAATCGACAGAGATATCTGCGTTTAGCGCGCAAGTCCAGCAGCCTTGACCTCGCACAAGACAAAGTAATCTTTAGCCCTGTGTTCGCCGCCATCCTGCACAAACAGAATGCCCTTAGTCTTGGCACCAGCCTTTCCTGCATAATCACGGCCATTAAGCGTCGTCGTAGCAGCATAAAGCTTTTCTCCGTTCTTCTCGTTACCACATATCAATGGCTGGTGAGTCTTATCCGCGAGTTTGGCAGGATCCAACTTGCCATTCGCCGGCGTCCACTTCACCAACGATGACGGTCCACAGAGAATCTCGTATCCGTCGCGGAATAGCAGGGCCTTGCCGTCGTATGCCACTAACAGTCCTCCCTTTGACTCGATGACCATCCCCACCTGGACGCTGTCCTTGTGTTTGCGCCGGCCGATGTAAAAGCCCTCATGCTTGTACGTTCCAGC
>JANBQS010000744.1:0-12697 GCA_027577415.1 Coemansia sp. RSA 922
TGGTTGCTGAGTGCGGCACAGTTGGCGACCTCATGGAAAAGGGCGGCCTAGTCCACAGCTTGATCCAGGAGTACGGAATATCTGAGTCGACCTTGCCTGATTCCTTGAGTGATATCGATGAATACACCACTCAGACCCGGCGCTTGACGATTGGCTCACTGCCACCGGTCAGCATCATGCCTGTTCAGCGCCCTGGCCAGTTGCACGTTGCTTCTAACAGCGAACCGGGAAAGCTGATCACAAAGGAGGTGTCTGCTGTTGGCAAGATCTCCATGTCCACCTACATGGATTACTTCCGCGCGTCAACATGGATCAGCTGGGCTCTATTTGCATTTTTCCTGTCGCTGTGCCAAGGTTTTCTGGTTCTCGGCAACATCTGGCTAAAGATCTGGGCCAACGTTAACGAAGCTCGGGAACGTGAAGGCGTACCTGACAAACACAGCGTGATGTACTATATCGCTGTATATGGTATGTGTGGATTAATGTCGTCGGTGTTTTCCTACTTGTATCAACTGACTCAGTGGAGTATGTGCACCGTTCGCTGTGGTCGCACAACTCATCACAACATGTTGACTGGTGTATTCCGTTCACCAATGAGCTTCTTTGATACCACGCCACAGGGTCGTATTCTACAGCGCTTCTCAAAGGATCAAACCAGCATCGATGAAGTTGTTCCTTTCGCATTTGGAGCGTGGTATCTAAATCTGGTCATAATTTCATTCTCGCTTGCGGTTATTTTGTACTCCATACCCGCATTTGCATTGGTTATTCTTTTTGTGGCCTTGGTCTTCGTATACTTGAAGAACTACTTCCTCGATCCCTCGCGTACACTTAAGCGTCTGCTCTCTACTACCAGGTCGCCTATCTATGCCAGCTTTCAAGAGATGCTTGTAGGCGTATCTACTATTCGCGCATATGGCAAGTCAGACAGTTTTACGGCTGAGCATTTACAAAGGCTTACAGTCTATCAACGTTGTGCCTACACGTCAGCGGCTATGAGCCGTTGGATGGCTGTACGCCTGGAGTTTATGTCCACTATAATTGTCTTTGCGACGGCAATACTGGGCGTTACTTCGTTGATGTATGGCAAGATAGATATCGGCATTTTCGGCCTGGCCCTTACCTACGCCCTACAAAACACCACTCAGCTAGGTTGGATGCTTAGGATGGAGGGCGATCTCGAAAACAGCATGTGCGACTTTGTACGTGTTCAAGAGTATGCAAAGCTGACTCCCGAGGCTCCCGATGTCATCGAGGACAACCGTCCAGCCAGGTCGTGGCCAGAACAAGGTATGGTCGAGTTCAAGAATTACTCGACGCGTTATCGTGAGGGCTTGGATTTTGTGCTCAAGGACGTTTCTTTTTCTGTCAGGCCACACGAGAAGGTCGGCATTGTCGGTCGCACTGGAGCAGGCAAGTCGTCATTGACACTGGCCTTGTTCCGGATTATCGAAGCTGCCGAGGGTCAGATCTTGCTTGATGGTGAGGACATTGCGCAGTACGGGCTGTTTGACGTCCGTAGCAAGCTATCCATTATCCCGCAAGACCCAGTGTTGTTTGCTGGCACTGTGCGCGAGAACTTGGACCCTTTCGACACCTACAGCGATCAGGATATTTGGTGCGCACTGGAGCATGCTTGTTTGGCGGACTTTATTCGCACAAAGGACGAGCGCCTTGAGTTTGTCGTAACGCAAGGCGGAGAGAACTTTAGTGTTGGACAGCGCCAGCTGATTTGCCTGGCTCGTGCATTGTTGAAGCGTGCCAAGGTTCTAGTTTTGGACGAGGCTACAGCAGCTATTGACCCAGAGAGCGATGCTATTATTCAGAACTCGATTCGCAAGGAGTTCAAGGAATGCACCGTATTGACCATTGCGCACCGCTTAAACACTATCATCGACAGCGACCGGATTCTTGTGTTGGATCAGGGCCAAGTAGCCGAGTTTGACACGCCTGATGCTCTTTTGGCAAAGGAGGGCGGTCTGTTCAGGGGGCTTTGGGCGCGCGCTAATGAAAAGTAGATTGCACTTTTCTGTTATTTCTATATCTAATAACAAACTAGTCAATAGTGATAAGTATGTGAACGCATAATATGTACACTTCTTTACTGTGGCCAAATGATGGCAGCAGATGAAGCTAAGGCTGTTTCTCACACCATGTTTTCTTGGCGTGAATTGGGAAAACGGTTGGCGTGATCAGATGACACTATTGCCTTGACTGGAGAAAGTGCAGGGGCCCTGTGGCAAAGTACAGGCCTGAAAAGCGGAAACATGGTCGTGCTAGCCTATAGTATTTTCACATGTTGCCAAGACACCAGACCAAGACATAATCAGGTGGAATCCGCAGTCATTGTCTACATCATCTCGTGCAATGTTTTTTTTTTTGGAAAAGAATGCAACAAACCAGTCAGATGAGCATCGGTGGAATAAACGGTAAAAGTGTGAATGAAGGGTATAAATACTATGGTGCGACCACATCCAATTTTACAAGCATCAATTATTTTTGCATACTAATCACAAACTAAATATCAATTTATTCTCTATTAAGCTATTTTTACACAACAATGAGTGGCAGCAGATATGTAACTGCATTTTACAAGGATGCATGCGGTGAAGCAAGCACGAAGATTTACGAGTTTGTCATGGACAACTGCCTACTATTCCACTTGGCTGTCAGCACCGTTCACAAGAGCTTGACTCCCGAGAACATTACAATGAGGCTAGTCAATATCGGCAACAATATTGAGCAGGTTATCAATTACACTCATTTTGAAACAGTAAAGAGAATACTTGACGCCAATGAAGATTGGAGTATATTCAAAATCATCGTCGAAATGTCTGCGTAAACTCCATAAACAATAGTCAATTTTTTTTTGTCACAGGACGGCTCCAGCAATTAAAGCACAAATGTCATCAGTATCTAGCGCTTCCACCACAGACACTGATATCAATGGCAAGGCCCTTGGACATGTGGAGTGCCAAAGCGGTTTTGAGTATAAATACTTTCTCACCTGCTCTTCTTCTCGATAGGAATTATGTTGCCTTCTTAGCCTTTTCTAGCTACTTTCTTGAATTTCTGACTTGTAATACATTTTTTTTATTTAAGGTTGAGCAAAGGTAGCAATCAAGGTAAGTGTCCTACTGCTCGACTTGCTGCTAGCTTTCGGCGAGTTGTCGACCTTGATTTTGATGACGACCAGTATATTGGCATAATAGGGCTCGTCAACACCATTGCCAATCTTGTCGCCCCAGTTGTGAATAAGCAGGGCCTGGTCCACCCTGAAGTTTTCCAGAGAGTCATTCAGTTTAAAGTCTCTGGGACCTGAGTATGGTAGTAGTAGTAGTCGGTACTGATCGTGAGGGGGGGTAGCCAACAGAAGCGCCTTTTATCACTCCATGATAAACAGCACCAACTTTCGAATGTATGGATAAATGACTGACTCATCCTTCTCCATAGCTGCGTTATGATCGACCCATGGCTTAAAGTTTTGCGCCAAGCTTAGCAGCCTATTGTATACGTCGTCTGGGGGTGGAGCTGGTGGCTGGCCAAGACTATCCGCGTCTTGTTTGAAACGAGGCGGCAATTCTAATATCAGCTCGAAAGGACTTGAATCTTTCTAATTTTTAATGGGATTATCAATCACCGATCAACGACTAGGCTGAGAAATAAATACGCGTCTTAGCTGCGCAGTTTTGTTTTGGTGTTTCTTGCCTTTGCTCACTACAATCTATAATTCTATTGTCATTTATTGTCATTCATTATAAGAAATTATGTCCAGCGCTGCCAAACCATCGTCTAGCGACAATTCACTGCCATGGTACGAATGCGCTACAGCTAAAAAAAAGTCACAAGCGACTAATTCGTGGGTGTGAAAGCATAGGCGTTCTATTTACTCAAAACACTGCATCATCTTTTCGTGTTACTCCACTATTTGTAGGGTCGAAAAGTATAGACCAGTAGTTCTAAAGGACGTAGTGGGCAACCAGGAGACAGTGGACCGACTGAATGTCATTGCCATGTGTGGTAATATGCCCAACCTCATTCTCGCCGGAGCGCCTGGTATTGGAAAGACCACTAGCATCTTGTGCCTTGCCCATGCATTGCTGGGCCCGACGTTCAAAGAGGCGGTTCTTGAGCTAAATGCTTCAGACGACCGCGGTATTGATGTTGTCCGGAACCGAATCAAGATGTTTGCGCAAAAGAAGGTGAACCTGCCTGCTGGTCGGCACAAGATTATTATTTTGGACGAGGCTGATAGCATGACGCCTGGTGCGCAACAAGCACTGCGGCGTACGATGGAGATCTACTCGAACACAACGCGGTTTGCGCTGGCTTGTAACTTGTCGGGCAAGATTATTGAGCCGATCCAGAGTCGCTGCGCTATCCTGCGCTACGGCAAATTGCAGAGCGAGCAAGTATTGCATCGGTTGGTCGAGATCTGCCTGGCTGAGGACGTCAAGTACACGCCTGAGGGCTTGGAGGCTATTGCGTTCTCGGCTGATGGCGACATGCGCCAGGCGGTGAACAATCTGCAGTCGACGGCTAGTGGATTCGGACTCATTGCGCCCGATAACGTCTTCCGTGTGTGCGATCAGCCTCACCCAGTGGTCATCCGCAAGATGTTAGAGAGCTGTGGGCGTGGCGAAGTCGACGATGCGGTGGCGTGTATTACTGTGCTGTGGACACAGGGATACTCGGCGGTGGACATTATCACATCTGTTTTCCGCGTAGTCAAGGTCTATGACGATCTGGATGAGGACAAAAAGCTCAAGTTTATCCGCGAAATCGGCATCACTCATATGCGCATTGTCGATGGCTTGCAGACCCTGGTTCAGCTTCAGGGCCTAGTTGCTCGGCTCTGCAAGTTTGCCCTGCCCGAAACAGCAGCATTAATAGCGTAGCTTCCCTCGCGTGCTCATTATATCTGCGGATCGATCATATCAAAAAAACTTTTTTTTTTGGCACATGTCAATACGAAATGGATGGGGGTATTTTAGGCACACATCTCGCCTATTTTTTTTTTTTGCATAGGCGGCATGCCGCATGAAACCCCCCACTCGTATAGCTCTGCTTACCTTTTCTTTATTCACTTTTTTTGATACTTTTTGTAGTTTGCAAATACCATTTTGACGTTACAAATTACCCAACCACGCCTTGGCACATTCACATGTCTGCCGTTAGTCGTTTTTTGCGCAGGCACTTGAGCCCGTCCAGTGTAGCGCTGTTCGCCGTGCTGGCCGTGCTGCTGATATCGGCGTTGACACCTCAACAATACATGCCAGGCTCGCTTGTTTTGCTAAGCGAAGCGGCTACTCCGGACAGTGGCAGCTCGCTATGCGGACTTTTGGAGCCCAGTCAGCAGTCGAAACTATCGTCCGCACGACAAACTTCAGCTGACTTATTGCAGTGGAGAGCTGGCTCGTTGACGCCAGAGCAGAAGAACATTTTCATCCGAGTGGCACACAAAATAACCAACATGCTGGGCGCGATGGTGTTCTGGATCATCGTCGCCGTGGGTATCGTGGTCGTAAACATACTTTTGCCAGTAGTCGGGCAAATGGGCTATGTACTGTTGTACGCTGCGACACCGGTAAGGGCTACGGTGGTGCTGACATTGCTGAGCGGTGTGCTTGGTCTGTATTATTTCCGGTATTACTATGCGGCGCCGAAAAAGTCCGCAGCTAAGGGCGAGCTTAAGAGTGCGGATCGAGCTGATACTGCTTTTGATCTGCACCCTGACGTCACTCACAGTGAGGACTCTGATGGAACGAGCTACATGGCGTCATTGGAGGCGCGAGGCACTGGTCGTCAGGGCCATCATATAGTGGGTGGATCTGCTGGTCGGGGCTCGGCGGGGATTGGGTTTCCAGCTGATTTCCTTAACATGTTTATGAAGAGTATCAGTATCTTTGGATATATCGAGGAGCCAGTTTTCCACGAGTTCTCACGGCAGCTGCAGACCCGAAGATTGTTGGCTGGCGAGCGCATGTTTGACACGGAGGAGGATCGCGACGACCAGAGCTTTTACGTTGTTATTGACGGACAGGTGCAGATTTACTTGGCTGACGATTCTGATGTTGCTACTCTGGAGCCAATGGCCCAACCGTCTTTGTCGCCTACGCCGGCTAGCGAGATGGAGGGATCTACTTTTTCTGCTGTGGACGGAGGAATGTGGTCCGAGGACGAAGGCGAGTTGTCAGAGAATGAAGAAGCCGAGTCGTCAGCGGCGATACTTCTTAATGTTGTTGGGCCTGGTGACGTGCTCTCTAGTCTATTCTCGATCTTGTCGCTGTTTACTGCGGGGGTTCCAGTGCGGCGAGATGCTCAGAGTCAGCAGCCAGCGCCTACTTCAGCAGCTTTGGCCGCCGCTGCCACTTCTGCCGCTCGACACATTGACCAAGCTCAGCAGCAGCAGCAGCGTCAAAATTTGACTGACTACACACTGAGCGAGGCACAGTCGCATATGGAGTATCATGGGGTAGAGGCGGCTGCTGGTGCGCGTGCCTCTCCGCTGATGTTTGCCAACATGTCATCCGAGCCGCCCTCATCTTCGACGCAAGCACCGTCGATTGCCTCTGACCATGAGCGCAGAAGCTCAATAGGCAGCCATGTCTTTCCTGACGCTACTAGCAACAACCATGCGCCTCGCACGTCGAGCAGCGCATTCACCAGCACTCGGCCCGACCCTGTATTGGGGGAAGCAAAGGCGCCACGGCCAAACATAATTGCACGTGCTACCGTCGATACCACGCTAGCGATGATTCCAGCCAGCGCCTTTCAGCGAGTGACAAGGCTGTACCCAAAGGCAGCGGCGCATATCTTGCAAGTCATTCTTACTCGACTGCAGCGTGTGACATTTGCTACGCTGTACGACTACCTGGATTTGCCAAATGAGCTGGTTTCGATTGAGCGAGCTATCAGCGGCCTGGCTAGGTACCCGCTGAGCAGCAAGCTTGCCAGCAGCGATGTACTGCAACATATAAAGGACGTCTGTGCGCAGCGAGCGGTCGATACTGACACTGGGCCTCCACTTAATCGTGCGTCGTCTAAGCGGGGGCTGGCTGCCAGCTACCTCATGCACTTGGGTGCGTCGTCTGGCTCGCTGCAGTCGTCATGGAAGATCAGCCAGCAGAACTTGCAGTCGATTGCTCGATCGTCAAAGCCCAAGCAGGTGCCACGTCCTCCTCATCGAAGCCAAGAGACTACTCTTCTCTCTGATGACTTGGACAGTGAGCTGGGTCTCGAGTTCTCTCCGGCCATCCCTGTAGCGCGGCTGGGCAGCGTGCAGCGCCATCGGCGTGCTGGCAGCGACAGCATTCCGTCTGATGGGCTTCCATCCAACGAGGACATTGACGCCTTGCGCAGGGATGTCTTGGACCAGCTGTGCCTTTCGCTTGGCCTCAATCCGCACGCTTTGGATGGACGCCACTCGCATAGCCACGCTGATGGATCTCAGCGGCACGGCAACCGGTCGAGCTCGCCGATAGGTACGCCGACACAGGCGTCCAGCGCGTCAGTGAGTCGCAGATCGAGCGCGCATCGCAAGCCGCCACGGACCGAGCACTTGCTGCCGCTGCTGCAGTCACTAAAGATGCCTGGCCATCAGCACAAGCCGATGGGACATACGCCGCCGTTGCCACTGGCAGAGATCCCCTCGCTTGTAAACGAGCTGGACCTGTACCACCTGCCGGACAACTTTGTCTTGGTCGAGCAAGGTCAGCGGCCAGAGGGACTGTACATTATTCTCGACGGCCAGGTAGAGATCACCCACCGAGACTCGATAACCGAGTTTGCTGGCGGCGAGGCGCGGATGAAGAAGCCTGGCGATTCTGCTGTGTCCGAGCAGCTGGCGGGCCGTACTTCGATAAGCAAGATGTGCCGACATATGACCGAGTTGGCGCGCAAGGAGATGTCCTCGTCGTCGTCTAGACTGCGGTCGGCTAGTATTGATCTTGAGCCATACTCGTACGACTGCAATCGCAAGTCTGTTGCCAACATGCGCAGCTCGCATTCCTTGTACGAGAGTGTCGGCGAGTTTGAGAAAGACGATTACGCGCAACATGTTGGTCGGCGTAGAGCTGATGGCTCGCGCGCACCACGGCCTTACCACGCGCGCGCAGGCGATGTTGTGGGCTACTTGCCAGCACTGACGGATATGGCGTCGCTGTATACGGCTCGCAGTAAGGGCAGTGTGCTGGTCGGCTTTGTGTCTCGCTGGGCGCTGGATCGGATCAGCGAGCGGTACCCCATCATACTGATGACGCTGGCACGGCGGCTCACGTCGCAGCTGCCTCCCGCCATCCTCAACATTGACTATGCGCTAGAGTGGGTGCAAGTGAAGGCGAGCCAGATGGTGTATCGACAAGGCGAAATGAGCGATGCTGTCTATGTGGTGCTAACTGGCCGGCTGCGGGCATTCGTCGAGAAGGAGAATGGCTCCATCAGTATTCTGGCAGAGTTTGGGCAGGGGCAGTCGGTTGGCGAGCCAAATTTGCTGCTGAACGATGCGTGCAAGTTTAACCTCCATGCGATTCGAGACACTGAGCTCGTGCGCATCCCAACGGCTTTGTTCAAAGCGCTGATGCACTCGGCGCCACGACTGACGTTCCACCTGTCGCGGACTCTGGCTGTACGAGCTACGCAGTCATTGCAGCAGCAGTTGATAGTCGAGCAGCAGCTGGGGTCGGGCTCGGGCCTGGCGGCTAGTCTTGAGAGCGGTATTCGCACTCACAACGGCAATTTAAAGAGCATTGCTATCATCCCCGTTAACGCCGACGTTCCAGTGCGGGCCTTTGCTGAGCAGCTGGAAGAGACTCTGACTGGGATTGCGGGTAGCGTGGCATTGCTCGACCACACGGCGGTCAGTCGAGTGTTGGGCCGACATGCGTTTAGTCGTATAGCTAGGCTCAAGATTGTGAGCTGGATTTCCGAGCTCGAGCAGCGCTGCCGCCTGCTGCTTCATGTCGCTGATGGCGGGATCTCTTCTCCGTGGACGAGGCATTGCGTGCGTCATTCGGACTTTGTGCTACTCGTTGGGCTTGGCGATGGCGATCCTAGCGTGGGCGAGTTTGAGCGCCTGCTTTTGGCGCTAAAGACGACGGCGCGCAAGGAGCTCGTCTTGTTGCATGAGAATCGTAGCTGCACTACTGGAACAACTCGCGAGTGGCTGAGGCGCCGCGCATGGGTGCATGCACACCACCATATACAGATGCCGCTTGGGCTTGAGGAATTTGGCCTGGCGACGGACGGTAGCAACGACGACGGCGGCATTGGCGGCGGCAATAGTGGCGGTAGTCGTCGTGGTGCTGGCAGTGTCTTGGAGAGAGCGCGGTCGCTGATCTTCAAATCTATACTGCAGCCATCGGGGCGAGTGTTGGCTAACGGCGGAATTGGCATAATCAGGACAAGCTTGCAAAAGTATTATCGGCGGTTGACGCGCGATCGAAAGCTAACACCTGTTGCCTACCAGGGCCACCGATCGGATTTTGCGCGACTAGGACGCTACCTGTGTGGCAAGTCGATTGGCTTGGTCCTTGGGGGTGGAGGCGCCAGAGGTATAGCGCTGCTGGGCATCTTGCAGGCATTCGAGGAGGCTGGAATTCCTGTCGACATGATTGGCGGGACCAGTATTGGCGCCTTCATGTCGGGGCTTTACGCGCAGAACCCTGACTCTGTTGCTATCCACGGGCCGGTCAAGTCATTCTCTCGCCGCATGAGCTCTATGTGGCGGTTCATGCTTGACGTCACCTACCCTATTCTGGCGTATACTTCGGGGCGGGAGTTCAATAGGGCGATCTGGAAGGTGTTTAAGGAGGCCGAGATCGAGGACTTGTGGCTGCCGTTCTACTGCATGACGGCCAATATCACGCAGTCGCGGCCCGAGGTGCATACGCGTGGGTTGTTGTGGCGTGTAGTGCGGGCCAGCATGTCGCTGGGTGGCTTTGTGCCTCCCTTGTGTGACGAGAACGGCGACCTGTTGGTGGATGGCGGGTATTTGGATAACTTGCCGGTGCGAATCATGAAGAACGAGATGGGCGCCAATATGATCTTTGCCATCGACATTGCTAGCGAGAACGACACGAGTCCAGTGCGCTATGGCGAGTCTGTGTCGGGGTTCTGGGTTCTTCTCAACCACCTCAATCCGTTCCGCTCGTATTGGATTCCGACGCTGTCTGAGGTGCAGTCGCGGCTGACGTATGCGTCGTCTGATAAGGAGCTGGAAAGCGCCAAGATAGCCGACAGCTGTGTTTATCTGAGGGTTCCGCCTAGAGACGTGGGTGTTTTGGACTTTGGTCGCTTTGATGAGCTGTATCGCCGCGGATACGAGTACTCGAAGGCGTGGACTGCGCGCTGGCAGCAGGCTGGGCTATTGGAGTCCTGGCAGGCTGGCAATCCTGCTGTTGTGCGTGGGTCCTCTGCAGATGGATCGACACGTCCTGTGTGTGGGTTGTTGGCTCGTCGTAATTCTATCTGAGTATTGTGGCGGAGACATGATAATAGATTTCTTTTTCTAGAATTCGGATATGCCGTAATGTTGACAAGTTTTTGTGGTCTGTTGACATAGAGTAGCTATATTGGATCACGTGCTAGACGGGATGACGCTCTATTATGCGCTTTTATTTTAGATCGCCGCCCTGAATTGGTTGTCAAACTCCCCACTTTCGTGGCGGTTGCATCTTTCTTCTTTTTTTCTTCTTCTTGGTTCATTTTTCATTTATTTTCTTTCTTTCTGTGCTATCCTTTCTCTATCAAGTTGCTAGATGCCATATCCTAATAGCCACCAACTATTCGACAATGGAGACATGGTTTTGCAGATAGTTCGCGAGGCATTCTGGTCCGAGTACGGAGTGCAAGACCGATACCACCGGCTGGCGTATTTGCAGCACATATACCGGCACACATTGGTGAGCCGTGCGTGGCGAGAGGCATTGCAGCCCTATATAGACAAGTATTTGATTATCCGACTTAAGCGTCGGGCGCGCCGCAACGTATTGCACTATGGCAGTGCCTTGGCTAGCATGATACCGCGGTGGCCGTTTTCGGGGCGACTAAGAGAGGCCGGGTTGTCTGTGGGCAAGATGAGGCATAGCGATGGCAGTGCGCTTTGTTTCCGTAGTAACCTGCCATTGATGGCTAAGCGCGGGCCTGATCGAGTGCAGACTATTGTGTTGGCGGTTGATGGAGAAATGCAGCAAGCGCATATTGACCGCTTCTTGACAGCATCGGGTTTCTGTTTGTATCAGTGGAGCGGGGCGCGTACCTTGTGTTTTCAGTTGGAGATCGAGTCTAGTGCTTATCCGTTTGAGGAGACTGTGAAAACCGTGCTTTGGCATGCGCCTAATATTGCCTCGTTTTATATGGCGCGGCCGAGACAGACACTAGCGCCAGTGAAGATGTCTTTGGAGAGTGCGTTTGGCAGACATTGTCGGCGGCTGGAGCGGATTGAGATACATATAGCTATCTCGTGCTATGATATTCCGTCGGTGTTGCCGGCGCTCACTTCGTTGTCCTTGTCTTTGACGACTAGCGACTCTGAGACTGTGGTGTTGCCGCGGCTGGTATCGTCCTCGCTCAAGCGGCTGTCTTTGTATAATGTCGAGGCGGATGTCCTGCACAGTTTGTTCTATGGCGATGGCGAGGGACCTATTGTGTTTTCGGAGCTGACTTTGCTGAAACTCTGTCTGCGCACGCATTTGGTTGGCATTTTGGAATCGACCGCTGCACCTCACACTATGGCTTTGAGACCTTTGGTGTTTCCGCGGCTGGAGTCTGCCCATATATTCGGGTACCAACACAATATACCGGCTGCGCTATTCCAGGCCTTGTCGAGTGCGCCTGTGCGCGATTTATATATTTATTTGGCGATTCGCGATGCCTCGCACTTGGAACTACCTAGAATGACCAAGCTGCGGAGCTTGCGTATGTTTCTGCCGCAGTTGGACGCTATCCAGCCGGTTCTGAGCTCGGTGTTTATGTCCAAGACTAGCAACCTTCAGTCGATAGTCATCTACACGCACCTAAGGTTGGAGGGCAAGCTGCCGGAGCTGATTGAGCTGGATAATATGCGGAACTTGAACCTTGGGGCGCTTATCTCACTGGAGCAAGTACGGCGTACTATAGAGCAGCTGCCTCGGCTGGTATTTTTCAAAACTATGGTGGCCAAGGACGTATTACTGGATTCTACTCTTTCCTTGGATGCGGCTAGACGAGCGGTGTTGTCGGATTTTGCTATTATTAGTACCTCGCTGCAAGTACTCAAGCTCTGGCATTATGAGAGGCTGTGGTTGGGAGACGGGAATATTAATATGTTGGCGGCTAAAGTCGCTACTCTTTTGGCTTGTGTTCCGTCGTTGGCGAGATTCAAGTGTCGTACTAGTACGCATATTATGCGCAGCATACTTAATGATATCCTGCTTGACTGCGATATCGCATGTGTCGTACCGCATCTGTCAAAGTTGCAGCTGTGCGAGAGCTATGAATAAAAATAGATTCTTTTTTATTATCTAGAATGGCTAAATGCAAAAAGGGCTGCTTTTTCTCTTCGGCGGAATTAAAAAAGAAAACTGCGTAAGAAAAAAAATTAACCCGAGGCCAAGATATGACCCTATCTTGTGCACAAGAATAAAAAATGATAAATACCAAGTTGCCAAGACTTTTTGGCTGCATATAAAAGCGGAATGGGCGGTGGCAAAAAAAGTAT
>JANBQS010000745.1:0-12659 GCA_027577415.1 Coemansia sp. RSA 922
GCCCTGGTCTGCGAGCAACACATACTCCTCAGGCACAATTCAATTGCAGCTCTTCTTGTCTTGCATTTTGTCTCGCACAGTGGCATAATCCTTCTATTTCATTCCTTTGCACTTGAATCGCCTGCGGTTACCTGCTCATCTTTCCTACTTTTCTCGGCCCTTTTGCAAGTCCGCTTACCCGTCTTCTCTAATCATGGAATTCGAAGACGTCCTGACAAACCAGCCCGTGGTTATTGACAATGTAAGTCCCCGATTTGCCGTACACGCATTCAGCCCAAGTGTTGCTCGCTGTCTATCGCTAACTCGTATATTCTGGACCTTAACGCCCAATAGGGATCCGGCGTCATCAAGGCTGGGTTTGCTGGCGACGACCAGCCCAAATCGTTCTTTCCCTCCTATGTCGGCAGGCCAAAGCACCAGCGCATGATGATCGGAGCTGAGGAGCGCAGTCACTACGTCGGGCGTCAGGTCGAAGACATGCGTGGGCTGCTCAAGCTGAACTACCCGCTCGAGCACGGCGTGATCACTGACTGGAACGACATGGAGCTGATCTGGTCTAGCATCTACCACGACGAACTTAAAACCTTGTCCGAAGAGCACCCAGTGCTGCTGACGGAAGCCCCTTTGAACCCGACATCAAACAGCGAACAGGCCGCGCAAGTTTTCTTTGAGACATTCAATGTGCCCGCCTTTTACACCTCGATCCAAGCCGTGCTGAGTCTCTATGCCTCTGGGCGCACCACAGGTCTGGTGCTTGACTCTGGAGATGGAGTATCGCATGTGGTTCCTGTATATGAGGGCTATGCTTTGACTAACGCCATCAGGCGTATGGATCTTGCAGGCCGCGATGTCACCGAGTACTTGCAGATCTTGCTGCAAAGGGCTGGTCACAATCTTCACACGACAGCAGAAAAAGAAATTGTGCGCCAAGTCAAAGAACGACTCTGCTACGTTGCCCTCGATGCGGCCAAGGAAGAAAAGGAGCTATCTTCGGTTGTCGGCGGTACTGGCAGCGGCGGCGATGCAAAGTCAGGTAACGACGTGTTCATGCTTCCCGATGGTCAGATTATCAATCTTGGTCACGAGCGGTTCCGTGCGCCAGAGATCCTCTTCCAGCCCGACATTATTGGTTTGGAGTACCCTGGAATCCACCAGATGGTTGCAGACTCGATCAGCCGTACTGATATTGACTTGCGCCGCCAAATGTACTCTGGCATTGTCCTCTCTGGCGGAACAACACTTACTCGGGGCTTTGGTGACCGTCTGCTGTCAGAGCTGAGAAAGCAAGCCGTCAAGGACTGCAAAATCAAAATCACCGCGCCTCCGGAGCGCAAGTACTCCACTTGGATCGGTGGTTCCATCTTGGCATCGCTCAGCTCCTTCAAGAGGATGTGGGTCACCGCGGAGGAATACCAGGAAGACCCTGATATTATCAGAAAGAAGCTCTACTGAGTTTGATATTCAACGTCCTTGCTTTACCGTCTTAGCACCTTCCATTATAATCAATTACAACTATGAATACGGTTATAATAACCTATGCAATTCGCAGCTCAGCTTGCATCCAAGGCTCGCCAGGCTGCTTGGCTTCAGCAAGCGGCTCTGATTTTGGTGCGTCTCCCGCTGTGGTTTCGGTGGACGGATCTTGGGTAAAGGCCTTGGACAGAGTGGTGCTGTACATCCCTCGAGCACTCGACTCGGCGGATTCAGCGTTTGGGACCTTTGTTCTACGTGTACACGGCGAATTAGCCGAGTCGCCTATTGTCAGTGACTGTGTCAATCCCGTATGCCCAGATCTCTTTACAATCTCTAGTACGGTTACTAGCTTGCCGACAGCTGCACCCTGTGCGTAGACAAACAATGTCCGTTCGGGCTGCTACACACTCGAATGCAATAGTCTACTGATTAGCACCATGACAAACTTGAAAAGTAGGTGAGCTTGGCAGGCGCTATATATAACATGGGCTTAACTCACCGTTTGCAAACTGCCGTTTATATACTCGACGTAATTGCGGATCTTGCCGTGAGTTGTTATCCGAATGTCGGCGACTTCGCTTGAGCCCACACTTGCTGATGTCGCCTGCTCTGCGATACTGTCCGCACACACTACGTATTTTGACTTTTTCTGGCGGTTCTTCATAGTTTATATATACACGACTCTCCAAAAAAAAAAAAAAAAAACTTGGATCAGATTTTTTTTTTTGGTGATGACGGAAAAATCATTGTATTGATGCTCCGTATGGGCACGAGCAGTGTGGATCTTGACACCAAGTGATGTCGAATCTGAAGTTCGTGCTATGTCTTCTGAAACAAGCACTTGGCGGTCTCCTGCTTTCTTTTAAAGGGAGCACTAAAAGAGAAAAAAAAAATCGCTTGCCCCCTTTAAAAGTAAGCGGCATAGCACTCTTTTGGAGGTGAGTAGAAAACGATGCTCAAAAGGCTAAAAAGGATATTGACTGGGCTGCTGCGGCCACAGTCAGCATGTTTTTTCTTCAAGGGTTGAAGCAGCGCCCACGTTTCCTTTAAATCCCCTTGAAGTTTCCCCGGCATTCGATTTGGTCCAGTATTCCTCGTTTTTGCAAATTCTCACTTTCCAAACTACTTTTGTTGCCTATTTCTTACCAGACATAGATATTTCCTCCTAGAGGCTCTTTGACACATGTCATCTCTACTCAGTGGCATGGCCTACCCGGCCATTGATGCCGCTGTAGCGCTTTCAGCAATTTATTTCACTGCGCGTGTCAAATGCTCCTTTTCACCGCAACTTGCCAGCCCCCTCTCGTACATTGCCAGCGCTCTTCTGGTAGTCCTTGCTGCCAGCCACTACTCTGGATGGACTAGGACACTCAACCAAGTTGCTTCTTTTGCACTACCCTTACTGGTTGCCCATCCTTCAGGATACACTGTTTTCCAACTTGCCAACGCAATAGGCATCTACCGCCTGCTTTGCAGCAATACCAATCCACTGACAAGTGCTCTATGTGTCCTGCTTCATGTGTACCTAGTGCTGGCCAACCTCGATCACTCTAGTCAAGCCCAACTAAAGTCAATTATGCACGATGTTTCTTATTCCCAAGTGCGCCAACTTAACATATTGCAAAAGCTGCGCGCACTAACTCTAGATGATATGTGGTCAGTTCCAGAGAGGTTTCAGCTGCGCCATGCCTACGCCGAGTTAGTTATTAATACTGATGAGCCCCTGTTTCTTATCCGAGCCATTGCTCGCATGATATGGAAGCCTATGATTCCAATCTACATCGCTGGAATGATGTTCCAACTACTACCGATATTTAGGACAATGCTTAATGGATATATCTACCGCTGCCTTGACTCCTCAGATGGCAGCGCTTATTACAAGGCCTATATGGCTGCTGCGGGTCTGATATTGTCAAAGTTTTTGGCTATTCAGAAAAGTCATTTGAATGGATATATAACTAGAGAAAACACCAGGGTTAAGAGCGTATTGGAGCTGGAGCTAGTGTGTAAGCCTCTATTGAATCCTGGACTAAAGATGATTGCCAACAAGGCGGATGCTAAAAGACTGGGTACATTGGTCAATGGTGTCCGGGATCTGCAAGAATTAATTCCTTGCCTGTTTGGCACACTGGCAGCTGTGCTACCCATCTACAACCAAATAGGCTGGTATGCATTTATACCACTGGTTGTATCTTCAAGTGTTAGTATGTTTGAATGGGTATTTCAGCGTTTGATGGGTAGCGCAGACGATTGGAATAGAAATACTGAACTTTCTGAGGGTGATAAAATCGAAGATGTCTATTTTAGTATCAAAACTGTGAAGGTTTTTGGGTGGGAGCGCATGTACACGGATCCAAAGCTAAGGAAGAATCGAGTGTATTTAACGCAACTACCATGGTACGCCCCATTGGTACGTTTTGTATTAACAGTTGTAGACATTGTCAGCACGCTTACTACAGATTTATCCATGTATATGACAGTCGTCTTGTATCTAAATGCAATGCCCACCTCTGATATGGAAATGACTAACTCACAATTGCTAGCAATGACCGAGCATATTGAGAGCATGCGCTGGAATGTTGTAAGGATTTTCTGGCAAAAGGGCAATATTTCAAGACTACTTAAAGAAAACACTAAGCTTGAACAAATATTCCGAGGCGAGACATTCGATACCATCGCTCACGAGAAATTAGGAGAGCTGGAGGCTGTGCCATCAATTCAGTTGGACAACTGCAGTTTCAGGTGGGAAAATAAAGCCAATCTTCTCAACCAGGTTACCTTGAACGCAACTGGCGATGACCTCGTAGCAGTGGTTGGTAAGACAGGCTCGGGAAAGTCCTCACTTCTTTTGGCCATGTGTGGAGAGCTGGAGATGACCAAGGGAACTGGTACAATAGTTGGCAGAATTGGCTACATGGAGCAATCACCATGGATCATGAACGACACTATGCGTGCAAACATTCTATTTGGTCGCGATTTTGATGAGGAGTACTACTGGAAGGTCATTCATGCCTGCGCACTGACTCGGGATTTGGAGTCATGGCCCAACGGCGATTTGACTATCATTGGCGAACGCGGAATCAACATATCCGGCGGACAGCGGGCTAGACTAGCTTTGGCCAGAACTGTGTACTCGCAGGCGAATATTTACATTCTGGATGACCCATTGTCGGCAGTTGATGCTCATGTCAAGCGCCATATATTGGACAATGTCATATTAAGCTCTGGGTTGCTGGGTAACAAGCTACGCATTGTTACCACGCACTCCGAATCTATGCTGCCATTCTGCAGCCAAGTTGTGACAGTTGATGATAAAACCGTGTCCGTTGTCCGCCAGGAGCCCAAAGTGCACCAGTTTATTGCCACTGTTGCTACCGTTGAGATTGATGATGATTGTGTGTCTATTATCGATGAAGCTGACTTGGATTACACTTCCGAAATTCCTACTGCTGATGCTGATGCTCAAGCATCTACTTCTGAGGATATGTCACTAGAAACCCCAGAATCTGACGAAGATCAACTACCATCACGGAAGTATACGTTACTGGATAATGCCAAGTACATGTTCGGGCTTTGTGGTTGGCATGTTATTGCTGCCACCGTAATATCTGCGGCCTTTAGTCCTATTGCAAAGTTTATTTTGGAGGGATACAACATTGCCGCGCTGAAGGAGAATTCAAAATCCAACGCTGTTAGCCATGACGCAGTGCTGTGGTACCTGAAAATTAGCCTGTTAAAGACCGCTACAAGTGAGATACTGGATTTGGTGGAAGAGTATGTCTGTAATACGCTTTCAGAGGAAAAATTAACGGTTGCCATTCAAGATGAGTTTGTACGCAGCCTGCTCCATGCTCCACTTTCGGTGATTGAAAAGGCAGACAGGCATGATATAGAATCTGCACATGATGATGGCTCATCCGCAATGGCATACGAAATTCCAAGATACTTGCGCGAAGAGACCGCAAATGCTATTAAGTCAGTGCTTACTATTTGGCGCTCAGTGCAAACAGCACCGCAAACAATTATTATTGTACCACTTATTGTTTGGGCGCGTCTAGCAACTAGCGGATTTACTAACTCCATTTCTAAAACGTTACGTACCATGAGTCGGGAAATAAGCAATAAGTTTTTGCAGACTAAAAGCATCATTGGTAGCGGAAGTCTTATGATTCGTATTTTTGGGGTAGAGTCACACTACATCTCGCGCTATATCTCTGACAAAGACGAAAACAATATAATCAGCAGACCGCTGAGCTCGTTAAAAGTGCTGTCAAACATGGTTGACGCTATATTATTTAATGCTGGGGATTTATTGTCCATATGGTCAGCAATTATTTTGTCTAACTTGACAAAGTACAAGGCAAACTCTGGTCAACTGAAGATGCTTCAGGATGATGTGAGCAGCATTATATTCAACATTGGGTTGTTGATGAAAGTTCCCAGTCGCTTGAATCGGTTTTCAGAAGACATTAGCATATTCCGTCAATACTCCAACCTTAAACCTGAGGCGCCGTATATTGTTGATGACTGTCGCGTGCCTAGTGAGTGGCCAAATATCGGAAATGTCGAGTTTAAGAACCTCTCTGTCAGATACGGAGCTGGTCTGGATTATGCGCTGAAGAATCTCAATTTCACTGTCCGACCCGGAGAGAAAATTGGTATTGTTGGTCGTACTGGTGCTGGAAAATCGACATTGGCCAAGGCCATATTCCGACTGCTTAATAAGAATGTCGAAGGATTTATTGAAATTGATGGCCACGATACCTCAAAGTTTGGCGTTGGTGACTTCCGACCCAAGCTGGGCATTATCCCGCAAGAGTCGGCCATGTTTAGCGGAACTGTAAAGCGTAATTTGGATCCGTTGAACGAGTTCACGATTGAGGATATGTGGGCAGCAATGATTAAGTGTGGTGTAGCAGAATTGGTTGGTTCCAATAACAAGCGCTACGCAAACAAGTTGGCTGGAAATAAATCTATTGCGAACAACAAGAGCAATAGTAATAAAGCAGCAGAGAGTGGGACAGAGAATGAAGAGGCAAAGTCTATAAGATTAAGGTGGGAGAATTCTGGATTAATGATGCGGGCACTTTTGCTTCTTTTTGCAGAAAGGCCCAAAAATTCAGAAGACAGTACAACTTCGTCAATTGGAATCAATAAGAGCCTAGAACGGGGCAAGTTAGGATTTAGCAGCGGTCAACAGCAACTGTTTAGCTTATGCCGCTTGCTCATGCGCAAGCGCAAGGTCATGATCTTGGACGAGGCGACTGCCGATGTGGATCTGGAGACTGATCGCAAGATGCAAGAACTGATCCGCACCGAGTTTAGTGACTGCACGGTGCTCACTATAGCTCATCGCTTGGATACTATCATGAACAGCGACAGAATCATTGTCATGGAGAAAGGTGAGATCGTAGAAATTGGTCCTCCCCAAGAACTAATATCCAACGGCGGGAAGTTTGCCGAGCTTGTCCAAGCAAACGAATTTTAGCGTATTTTTGTTAAATATTCCTTTGGATTCTGGTACAATTATCCTATTTATTGATTCGACTCGGCTCAATTCAGTTCACAAGGCTCGCTGGTTTGTTTGGCACTTTGAATATAGTGCGTGTTTGACCGGGTAGCTACTTTTCACTTCTTTAACCTTTTCAAATATTATTTATTGACACCTAAAGCCCTTTGAATAGCAGCGCTAAGTTTAATCAGCCATTTCTTGCTCTATATCAGTGTTCAATGCCTTTTCCTAACTTGTGTTCCTATTAAAAAAGCAAATTTGGTTTCCAAAATGTATTTAATGGCAACTGACCAACAGCGAAAGACTTGTTGACATTAGTTGGCACTGGTCAAGGCCCATCCTCGACACTGTCCGTCACGTTTTAACCTTACCCTATAGTTGTAGACACTATTATCCGCCTCTTGAACGTACTGGCCTTAATTTTATAGTGGCATTGTCAAGAACTTTCTTCTACGTTCTGTTTTACGTTTTTTATTTTTTTATTTATTTCAATACAACGAGATAAATAATTTACCAGCATTGGCTGAGGAATCTGCTAATGCCATCGTACCTTTCTTTGTCCGCTAGTCAGACAATAGCCTCGAATTAATATAGTAGATTAACCAAGCCCGTCTTTGAGCCAGTTTTTGTTAGTCCTTTATACGACTGCGCAAAATTTCTGTGGCTCTTGCTAAGGTCTCTCTTCCTTTTCTCTAAAGTATGACATTATAAAGAAGGATATACTTTGCCCCCTTTAAAGCTGTCTTTTGAGCCCTTTTATGATAAAAAAATAATAGTATCTTCAAAGAACTAAAAAGAAAATTGATTGTGGCCACAACTCAATCTGTTGGTTTTCTTTTGAGGGTTGAAGCGGAGCCCACGTTTTCTTTAAACCCTCTTGACGTTTTCCCTGCATTTAATCTGGTCTAATATCCTTCTTGCTTTTGCTCACTTTTATATTTCAAGCACCTCTTGTTGCCTATTTTTTTTTTTACTTGACATAGATATTTCCTTCTAGAGACTCTTTGACACGCATGTCATCTCTACTCAGTGGCATGGCCTACCCGGTTATTGATGCCGCTGTAGCGCTTTCAGCAATTTATTTCACTGTGCGTGTCAAGCGCTCCTTTTCACCACAACTTGCCAGTCCCTTATCGCACATTGCCAGCGCTCTTCTGGTAGTCCTTGCTGCTAGCCATTATTCTGGATGGACTAGGACACTCAACCAAGTTGCTTCTTTTGCTCTACCCTTGCTGGTTGCCCATCCTTCGGGATACACCTACTTTCAGCTTGCCAACGCAATTGGCATCTACCGCCTGCTTTGCAGCAATACCAATCCACTGACAAGTGCTCTATGTGTCCTGCTTCATGTGTACCTAGTGCTGGCCAACCTCGATCACTCTAGTCAAGCCCAACTAAAGTCAATTATGCACGATGTTTCCTATTCCCAAGTGCGCCAACTTAACATATTGCAAAAGCTGCGCACACTAACTCTAGATGACATGTGGTCAGTTCCCGAGAGGTTCCAGCTGCGCCATGCCTATGCTGAGTTAGTTATGAATACTGATGAGCCTCTGTTTCTTATCCGGGCCATTGCTCGCATGATATGGAAGCCTATGATTCCAATCTACATCGCTGGAATGATGTTCCAACTACTACCGATATTTAGGACAATGCTTAATGGATATATCTACCGCTGCCTTGACTCCTCAGATGGCAGCGCTTATTACAAGGCCTATATGGCTGCTGCGGGTCTGATACTGGTAGAATTTTTGATGGCCCAAAAGGATCACTTAAATGGCTACATTGGTTTTGAAAAATCACGAGTTCAAGACGTATTGGAATTAGAACTAGCACGCAGACCACTACTTTATTCTGGATTGAAGAGCATCCCCTATCGGGAATATACTACGGTGGAGGATTTGGTTGATAGCGTCTTTAAACTCCAAGATGTTGTCCCCTATGTTTTTGGAACTTTTGCAACAGTGCTACCAATCTACAACCAGGTAGGTTGGTTTGCGTGTATACCTCTTGTAGTGTCTTTGGCCATTACCACCATTGAACAAGCACTGGAACACTTTGTTGGTGATACAGCGTATTGGGATCACACTAATGAATGTAGTCCAGGCGATTCGATTGACGAAATTTATTTTAATGTCAAAACCGTAAAAATGTTCGGATGGGAGCGTATGTACTTGGATCCAAAGCTAAGGGGAAATCGAGACTACTTAAAACAACTACCGTGGTACGCCCCATTGGTACGCTTTGGATTAACAATAATGAAAATTGTCCGCACGCTTGCCACAGATTTGTCCATGTATATGACAGTCGTCTTGTATCTAAATACGACACCGGCCTCCGATACCACTATGACTAATTCGAAATTACTCGAAATGACTGAACATATTGGCAATCTGCGCTGGAGTATTGCGAATATTGCATGGGGGATTACTGGAATATCTGATTTAGTCAGAAATAACAATACGCTTGAACCCCTATTTAGGTGCGAGACATTCAACACCATCGCTCACGAGAAATTAGGAGAGCTGGAGGCTGTGCCATCAATTCAGTTGGACAACTGCAGTTTCAGGTGGGAAAATAAAGCCAATCTTCTTAACCAGGTTACCTTGAACGCAACTGGTGATGACCTTGTAGCAGTGGTTGGTAAGACAGGCTCGGGAAAGTCCTCACTTCTTTTGGCCATGTGTGGAGAGCTGGAGATGACCAAGGGAACTGGTACAATAGTTGGCAGAATTGGCTATATGGAGCAATCACCATGGATTATGAACGACACTATGCGTGCAAACATTCTATTTGGTCGCGATTTTGATGAGGAGTACTACTGGAAAGTCATCCATGCCTGCGCACTGACTCGGGATTTGGAGTCATGGCCCAACGGCGATTTGACTATCATTGGCGAACGCGGAATCAACATTTCCGGCGGACAGCGGGCTAGACTAGCTTTGGCCAGAACTGTGTACTCGCAAGCAGATATTTACATTCTGGATGACCCATTGTCGGCAGTTGATGCTCATGTCAAGCGCCATATATTGGACAATGTCATCTTAAGCTCTGGATTACTAGGTAACAAGCTACGCATTGTTACCACACACTCCGAATCTATGCTGCCATTCTGCAGCCAAGTTGTCACAGTAAGTGATAAAACCGTGTCCGTTGTCCGCCAGGAGCCCAAAGTGCACCAGTTTATTGCCACTGTTGCTACCGTTGAGATTGATGATGATTGTGTGTCTATTATCGATGAAGCTGACTTGGATTACACTTCCGAAATTCCTACTGCTGATGCTGATGCTCAAGCATCTATTGAGGATGTGTCATTAGAGACCCCAGAATCTGACGAAGGTCAACTACCATCACAGAAGTATACGTTACTGGACAATGCCAAGTATGTGCTAAAGGTTTGCGGCTGGAAAGTGTTAAGTGTTGCTATGATTTTGGCATCTATCCGTCCTATGTTGACGTTTGTACTGGATGGATACAATATAGCCGCGCTGAAGGAGAATGCAAAATCCAACGCTGTTAGCCATGATGCAGTGTTGTGGTACCTGAAGATTAGCCTGTTAAAGACCATTACGATTCAGATAATGCGTTTACTCGAAGAGTATGTAAATGACATTGCATCTGGAGATAGCACAAGCGACAATATGGAAGCAAAGTTTGCGCATAGTTTGATTCATGCCCCGCTTTCGTTGATTGAAAAGACTGATCGATTCAAGATCTCGTCAGCGTGTGATAATGGATCCAGAACAATGTCAGTCCTTATCCCGTCATTTTTGCGTTCAGAAACCCTTAACGTAATCGACTCTTTACTTACTATTTGGCGTTCAGCAATGGCAACGCCACAACTGATGTTTATTGTGCCTATTATTATTTGGTCGGGTAGAATATCCATCAATATTGCTAGTGATGTGATCAGCTCGCTATGCGATATTAGCGAAGAAATAGAAGGTGGGCATTCACAGACCTCTAACATTATTGAAGATGGAAGCTTTATGATTCGTATGTTTGGGGTAGAGACACACTACATCTCTCGCTATATCTCTGGCAAAGATGAGGACAATAAAATAAGCAGACCGCTGAGCTCGTTAAATGTGCTGTCTAACATGGTTAATGCTGGATTATTTAATGCTGGAAGTATACTATCTACACTTTCAGCTTTAATGCAATCTCATTTGACCAAGCACAAGCCCAGTTCGAGTCAACTGAAGATGCTTCAAAATGATGTAGGTGAACTGACATACAGTATCAAAATGTTGATGTTAATGCCCAGCCGACTGAAACGGTTCTCAAATGACATTAGTACATTCCGCCAATTCTCGGACATTGAGCCAGAAGCACCATACGTTGTTGATGACTGTCGCGTGCCTAGTGAGTGGCCAAATATCGGAAATGTCGAGTTTAAGAACCTCTCTGTCAAATACGGAGCTGGTCTGGATTATGCGCTGAAGAATCTCAATTTCACTGTCCGACCCGGAGAGAAAATTGGTATTGTTGGTCGTACTGGTGCTGGAAAATCGACATTGGCCAAGGCCATATTCCGACTGCTTAATAAGAATGTCGAAGGATCTATTGAAATTGATGGCCACGATACCTCAAAGTTTGGCGTTGGTGACTTCCGACCCAAGCTGGGCATTATCCCGCAAGAGTCGGCCATGTTTAGCGGAACTGTAAAGCGTAATTTGGATCCGTTGAACGAGTTCACGATTGAGGATATGTGGGCAGCAATGATTAAGTGCGGTGTAGCTGATTTGATTCAGCCCGAATGTAAGCGCAAGGCAGCTAAAGTAGCCAGTAGCTCGGCTAACACAAATGGTGTTGTCCACAATGAAGACGAGGATGATTATGCGGAGGAAGAGGATGATAAAGCCTACTGGGATAGAGAAAACAAACTAAGGTGGGCGAAAAGCGGATTGCTGACGCGTGCGGTGCTGTTTATGTTTGACAGAAGGTGGGAGAAATACGAGGTCAAGCCATCTGTCAGCATTGGAATCAATGGACTAGCGAGTTCTAATGGCGGTGTATTTAGTAATGGCCAACAGCAACTGTTTAGCTTGTGTCGTTTACTTATGCGCAAGCGCAAGGTCATGATCTTGGACGAGGCAACTGCCGATGTGGATCTAGAGACTGACCGCAAGATGCAAGAACTGATCCGCACCGAATTTAGTGACTGCACGGTGCTCACTATTGCTCATCGTCTAGACACCATTATGAACAGCGACAGAATCATTGTCATGGAGAAGGGTGAGATTGTAGAAATTGGTCCTCCCCAAGAACTGATAGTAAACGGCGAGAAGTTTGCCGAGCTTGTCCAAGCAAACGAATTTTAGTGTATTTTCAATGATTTTTCCTGTTTTATGTTTGCAATAAATTATCACAAGTAACTTGTGAAATTAGAGAAACTATGACATCCATTCCAGATTGCCTTTCTTGATCAATACCTGATTTAGATTCGGATCATCTAGTCACATCGCAGCTTGTTTACGAGACCTCGCTTTTATAGACGCGGCCAGTTCGCGTATACTCTCCCTCAATTCAATTACTCACTCTATTTATTTATTTCGGCTTTTTCGTGAAATTCAGCAGCTCTAAGCCATGGACAACGACAAGAGCCTTGGTGGAGACACGGACGCTCCAACTACACCCAATAGCCTGTCTTTGCAAAGACGGTATTCGTCCG